>JAVHZZ010000049.1:380000-382500 GCA_036250195.1 Mixophyes australis
CCGGCATTAAATAATTCATTTTCACATTTAATAGCCCACCTCCCCAAACCCAACCCCATATTTAATTAATAGTCACCAAACAACCCCAGCATTAAATTAAAGGTCCTGTCACCTCACCTTAAATTGATAGGCCCCACTAGTAAATTAAATAGCCCCAGCATCACCAACAAATAAATTAATAGCCCTCCACCCTCATCCCACAATTAAATTAACCTCCTAACTTAAATTAGTCCACCTCCCATCCACATTACATTAATATACCCCCCCTCGCACTTACCTCCTTTCACCAGCGCTAGTGTACCTGGGTTTGTGAGGAGTTAGAAACATCACTTCCATTAAATGTTAAAATATTGCTCTGTTCTGCCTCATTTATGGCTCAAAGTAAACAGGCCTGATGTCCCCTCACTCTCATATATTTGTTACATGTGTGTTTGAAGGTATTTTTACATAGGGCAAAGTGCAACTGGAAGATGCAAAATGCATCTCATTAAAAAGTATAGGACAAAACCCAATCTCCACCGGCTGAGAGCTGGTACAAATATTGTGGTGTTGCAGAGTGAAGTGATTTTAATGATCTTGATCTACAAAATGAAACGTGTTTGTGTAATGTTAAAACTACAAAGGTGTGCCTACTGTATACTTCCCAACTGCTCCCATCGACCACTGCAAACCTCTATTCATTTATCAATGTTGCCATCTTTCACTGAAAGCCTATACACTTTGGTGGATATAGAAATGCACCAGGGCAAATCGAGGTGCATGGTGTCAGAGGAATCTGCACTGTGCCTTTGGAATCAGGGAGAGTATCTGTCTAGTTCAGAGCATGGGCCTACATTGCCAGCTGTCATATCAGTAATGTGCCATGTGAGTTACACACTTCTAGTCGGCCCAGTCTCCTCCTCTTCCTCATAACTGTGTTTAATTTGTGAACAATTGAGTTTTGAATAAAAAGCCATATACTGGGGCACATAGTCTTGGGCACTTGTAAAAGAGATGCTCATTAGCTAAAACATTGAATTTTTCTGTAATTGGAACCACTTATGAAACTCAGTGACTATTTAGCATATACAATATCCAATGCTTTGTGTTATGATGCTATAACAGCAAAATTGGAAATAACAGGCACCAAAATAAGCAATATTGGGGGTAATATCATTATTTGAGTGATAATACACAATGAAGTCTGATTCTGTGCCATTTGTTTTTCACATACATATTATTGGTTTTTTAAATAACCAATTCCCAATCACTGCTTACACATCTCTTGGCATATACTACAGACAACTTATACTCACTGCTTGTGAAAGTTCTGGCCTCTGCAGTCTTGTCTGGGTCACTAGCCTTGGATACATTTAATAATACAAGACTTCTAACAAGAGCGCGCCGTCCGGAATTGAATCTGCGGTATGCGTTCCACAGTGGAACGCACCCCGACTTCCTGGTTAACAAGCTCTTCCTGTGTTGCGTGTATGCAACAACAGCATAAAGTAAGGCGGCTGGTCCCGGAGATGGGGCCAGTCACCAAGTAATAGTGACGGACAGGCCCAAAATAGTTTTTTCCTGGCCAAGCCCGACCCTGGTGCCGGGAGATGCAGATGCTGGGGCGGCCAGATCGGCCCATTTAGCCATCGGCCCTTCTGGCATTTGCCAGAAGTGCCAGATGGCCAGTCCGCCCCTGCCACCTGGGAATACCAGGTGATGTATGTTTTTTTTTCTTTTTTTTTTCTCTCTTGTTCCTGCTTCCTTCAATGCTGGTGTTGAGATGTATAAGAGATGTAGGTCAGTAGGCAAGCAATACCTACAGCCACACGACCCTAAACAAGCCCAATCTCGTCTAATCTTGGAAGCTAAGCAGGACCGGCCTTTTTAGTACTTGCATGGGAGACCACCTGGGAATACCAGGTGATGTAGGTTTTTTTTTCTTTTTTTTTTCTCTCTTGTTCCTGCTTCCTTCAATGCTGGTGTTGAGATGTATAAGAGATGTAGGTCAGTAGACAAGCAATACCTACAGCCACACCACCCTGAACAAGCCCAATCTTGTCTGATCTTAAAAGCTAAGCAGGCCAGGTCTGGTTAGTACTTGGATGGGAGACCACCTGGGAATACGAGGTGCTGTAGGTTTTTTTATGGTTTTTTTTCTCTCTTGTTTCTGCTTCCTTCAATGCCGGTGTTTAGATGTAGAAGAGATGTAGGTCAGTAAACAAGCAATACCTACAGTCAACCACCCTGAACATGCCCAAACTCATCTGATCTTGGACGCTAAATAGGCTGGGCCTGGTTAGTACTTGGATGGGAGACCACCTGGAAATACCAGGTGCTTTAGGTTTTTTTTTCTCTGTTGTTCCTGCTTCCTTCAATGCTGGTGTTGAGATGTATAAGAGATGTAGGTCAGTAGGCAAGCAATACCTACAGCCACACCATACTGAACAAGCCCAATCTCATCTGATCTTGGAAGCTAAGCAGGGCAGGGCCTGGTTAATAGTCAGATGGGAAACCACCT
>JAVHZZ010000049.1:392500-400000 GCA_036250195.1 Mixophyes australis
AGGCCTGGTTAGTACTTGGATGGGAGACCACCTGGGAATACCAGGTGCTGTAGGTTTTTTTGTTTTGTTTGTTTTTCTCTCTTGTTCCTGCTTCCTTCAATGATGGTGTTGAGATGTATAAGAGATGTAGGTCAGTAAGCAAGCAAGCAATACCTACAGTCACACCACCCTGAAAAAGCCCAATCTCATCTGATCTTGGAAGCTAAGCAGGGCCAGGCCTGGTTAGTACTTGGATGGGAGACCACCTGGGAATACCAGGTGCTGTAGGTTTTTTTTTTTTCATTTTATTTTCTCTCTTGTTCCTTCTTCCTTCAATGCTGGTGTTGAGATGTATAAGAGATGTAGGTCAGTAGGCAAGCAATACCTACAGTAAACAACCCTGAACAAGCCCAATCTCACCTGATCTTTGAAGCTAAGGAGGGCCGGGCCTGGTTAGTACTTGGATGGGAGACCACATGGGAATACCAGGTGCTGTAGGTTTTTTTTTTTCATTTTATTTTCTCTCTTGTTCCTGATTCCGTCAATGCTGGTGTTCAGATGTATAAGAGATGTACGTCAGTAGCCAAACAATACCTACAGTAAACCACCCTGAACATGCCCAATCTGATCTGATCTTGGAAGCTAAGCAGAGCCGGGCCTGGTTAGTACTTGGATGGGAGACCACCTGGGAATACCAGGTGCTGTAGGTTTTTTTTTTCATTTTATTTTCTCTCTTGTTCCTGCTTCCTTCAATGCTGGTGTTGAGATGTATAAGAGATGTAGGTCAGTAGAAAAGAAATACCTGCAGCCACACCACCCTGAACAAGTCCAATCTTGTCTGATCTTGGAAACTAAGCAGGGCTGGGCTTGGTTAGTACTTGGATGGGAGACCACCTGGGAATAGCATTTGCTGTAGGTTTTTTTTTTTGTTTTTTTATCTCTCTTGTTCCTGCTTCCTTCAATACTAGTGTTGAGATGTAGGTCAGTAGGCACGCAATACCTACAGCCTCCCCACCCTGAACAAGCCCAATCTCATCTGATCTTAGAAACTAAGCAGGCCGGACCTGGTTAGTACTTGGATGGGAGACCACCTGGGAATACCAGTTGCTGTAGGTTTTTTTTTTTGTTTGTTTTTCTCTCTTGTTCCTGCTTCCTTCAATGATGGTGTTGAGATGTATAAGAGATGTAGGTCAGTAAGCAAACAAGCAATACCTACAGTCACACCACCCTGAAAAAGCCCAATCTCATCTGATCTTGGAAGCTAAGCAGAGCCAGCCCTGGTTAGTACTTGGGTGGGAGACCACCTGGGAATACCAGGTGCTGTAGGTTTTTTTTTTTCATTTTATTTTCTCTCTTGTTCCTGCTTCCTTCAATGCTGGTGTTGAGATGTATAAGAGATGTAGGTCAGTAGGCAAGCAATACCTACAGTAAACAACCCTGAACAAGCCCAATCTCAACTGATCTTTGAAGCTAAGGAGGGCAGGGCCTGGTTAGTACTTGGATGGGAGACCACATGGGAATACCAGGTGCTGTAAGTTTTTTTTTTCCATTTTATTTTCTCTCTTGTTCCTGATTCCGTCAATGCTGGTGTTCAGATGTATAAGAGATGTACGTCAGTAGGCAAGCAATACCTACAGTAAACCACCCTGAACATGCCCAATCTGATCTGATCTTGGAAGCTAAGCAGGGCCGGGCCTGGTTAATACTTGGATGGGAGACCACCTGGGAATACCAGGTGCTGTAGGTTTTTTTTTTTCATTTTATTTTCTCTCTTGTTCCTGCTTCCTTCAATGCTGGTGTTGAGATGTATAAGCGATGTAGGTCATTACGCAAGCAATACGTATAGCCACACCACCCTGCACAAGCCTGATCTTGGAAGCTAAGCAGCGCTGGACTTGGTTAGTACTTGGATGGGAGACCACCTGGGAATACCAAATGCTGTAGGTTTGTTTTTTTTGTTTTTTTTTTTCTCTCTTGTTCCTGCTTCCTTCAATGCTAGTGTTGAGATGTAGGTCAGTAGGCAAGCAATACCTACAGCCACAGCACCCTGAACAAGCCCAATCTCATCTGATCTTGGAAGCTAAGCAGGCTGGGCCTGGTTAGTACTTGGATGGGAGACCACCTGGGAATACCAGGTGCTGTAGATTTTTTTTTTTTATGTTTTTTTTTCTCTCTTGTTCCTGCTTCCTTCAATGCTGGTGTTGAGATGTATAAGAGATGTAGGTCAGTAGACAAACAATATCTACAGTCAACCACCCTGAACATGCCCAATCTCATCTGATCTTGGAAGCTAAGCAGGGCCGGACCTGATTCGTACTTGGATGGGAGACTAACTGCGAATACCAGGTGCTGTAGGGTTTTTTTTTTCATTTTTTTTTCCCTCTTGTTCCTGCTTCCTTCAATGCTGGTGTTGAGATGTATAAGAGATGTAGGTCAGTAGGCAAGCAATAGCTACAGCAACTCCACCCTGAATAAGCCCAATCTCATCTGATTTTGGAAGCTTAGCAGGGCCAGGCCTTGTTAGTACTTGGATGGGAGAGCACCTGGGAATACCAGGTGCTGTAGGTTGTTTTTTTTCGGTTTTTTTTCTCTCTTGTTCCTGCTTCCATCAATGCTGGTGTTGAGATGTATAAGAGATGTAGGTCAGTGTATAAGAGATGTAGGTCAGTAAGCAAGCAATACCTACAGCCACACCACCCTGAATAAGCCCAATATCATCTGATCTTGGAAGCTAAGCAGGGCTGGGCCTGGTTAGTACTTGGATGGGAGACCACCTTGGAATACCAGGGTCCTGTAGGTTTTTTTTTTTTCGGTTTTTTTTCTCTCTTGTTCCTGCTTCCTTCAATGCTAGTGCTTCCTTCAATGCTAGTGTTGAGATGTAGGTCAGTAGGCAAGCAAAACCTACAGCCACACCACCCTGAACAAGCCCAACCTTTTCTGATCTTGGAAACTATGCAGGCTGGGCCTGATTAGTACTTGGATGGGAGACCTCCTGGGAATACCAGGTGCTGTAGGTTTTTTTTTTCAATTTTTTTTCTCTCTTGTTCCTGCTTCCTTCAATTTTTTCTCTCTTGTTCCTGCTTCCTTCAATGCTGGTATTGAAATGTATAAGAGATGTAGGTCAGTAAGGAAGCAATACCTACAGCCACACCACCCTGAACAAGCCCAATCTTGTCTGATCTTGGAAGCTAAGCAGGCTGAGCTTGGTTAGTACTTGGATGGGATTCCACCTAGGAATACCAGGTGCTGTAGATTTTTTTTTTTCGTTTTTTTGTTCTCTCTTGTTCGTGCTTCATTCAATGCTGGTGTTGAGATGTATAAGAGATGTAGGTCAGTAGGCAAGCAATACCTACAGCCACACCCCCGTGAACATACCCAATCTCATCTGATCTTGGAAGCTAAGCAGTGCTGGGCCTGATTAGTACTTGGATGGGAGACCCCCTGGGAATACCAGGTGCTGTAGGGTTTTTTTTTCATTTTTTTTTCTCTGTTGTTCCTGCTTCCTTCAATTTTTTCTCTCTTGTTCCTGCTTCCTTCAATGCTGGTATTGAAATGTATAAGAGATGTAGGTCAGTAAGGAAGCAATACCTACAGCCACACCACCCTGAACAAGCCCAATCTTGTCTGATCTTGGAAGTTAAGCAGGGCCGGGCCTGGTTAGTACTTGGATGGGAGACCACCTGGGAATAGCAGGTGCTGTAGGTTTTTTTTTTCTCTGTTGTTCCTGCTTCCTTCAATGCTGGTGTTGAGATGTATAAGAGATGTAGGTCAGTAAGCAAGCAACCAATACCTACAGCCACACCACCCTGAAAAAGCCCAATCTCGTCTGATCTTGGAAGCTAAGCAGGGCCAGGCCTGGTTAGTACTTGGATGGGAGACCACCTGGGAATACAAGGTGCTGTAGGTTTTTTTGTTCTCTGTTGTTCCTGCTTCCTTCAATGCTGGTGTTGAGATGTATAAGAGATGTAGGTCAGTAAGCAAATAATACATACAGCCGCACCACGCTGAACAAGCCTAATCTCGTCTGATCTTGGAAGCTAAGCTGGGCAGGGCCTGGGTAATATTTGGAAGGGAGACCACCTGGGAATACCAGGTGCTGTAGGTTTTTTTTTTCTTTATTTTTTCTCTCTTGTTCCTGCTTCCTTGAATGCTAGTGTTGAGATGTAGGTCAGTAGGCAGGAAACACCTACAGCCACACCACCCTGAACAAGCCCAACCTTGTCTGATCTTGGAAGCTAAGCAGGCTGGGCCTGGTTAGAACTTGGATGGGAGACCACCTGGGAATAGCAGGTGCTGTAGGTTTTTTTTTTTTCGTTTTTTTTTCTCTCCCTTTTCCTGCTTCCTTCAATGCTGGTGTTGAGATGTATAAAAGATGTAGGTCAGTAGGCAAACAATACCTACAGTCAACCACCCTGAACATGCCCAATCTCGTCGGATCTTGGAAGCTAAGCAGGGCTGGGCCTGATTAGTACTTGAATGGGAGACCACCTGGGAACACAAGGTGCTGTAGGTTTTTTTTTTCTCTGTTGTTCCTGCTTCCTTCAATGCTCGTGTTAGGATGTATAAGAGATGTAGGTCAGTAAGCAAATAATACATACAGCCACACCACCCTGAACAAGCCCTATCTCGTCTGATCTTGGAAGCTAAGCAGGCCAGGCCTGGTTAGTACTTGGATGGGAGACCACCTGGGAATACCAGGTGCTGTAGGTTTTTTTATGGTTTTTTTTCTCTCTTGTTTCTGCTTCCTTCAATGCCGGTGTTTAGATGTATAAGAGATGTAGGTCAGTAAACAAGCAATACCTACAGTCAACCACCCTGAACATGCCCAATCTCATCTGATCTTGGAAGCTAAGCAGCGCCGAACCTGGTTAGTACTTGGATGGGACACCACCTGGGAATACAAGGTGCTGTAGGTTTTTTTTTCTCTCTTGTTTCTGCTTCCTTCAATGCTGGTGTTGAGATGTATAAGAGATGTAGGTCAGTAGGCAAGCAACACCTACAGCCACACCACACTGAACTTGTCTGATCTTGGAAGCCAAGCAGGGCAGGGCCTGGTTAATATTTGGATGGAAGACCACCTGGGAATACCAGGTGCTGCAGGGTTTTTTTTTTCGTTTTTTTTTCTCTCTTGTTTCTGCTTCCTTCAATGCTGGTGTTGAGATGTATAAAAGATGTAGGTCAGTAGGCAAGCAATACCTACAGCCTCACCACCCTGAACAAGCCCTATCTGTTCTGATCTTGGAAGCTAAGCAGGCTGAGCCTGGTTAGTACTTGTATGGGAGACCATCTGGGAATACCAGGTGATGTAGGTTTTTTTTTTTTCATTTTTTTTTCTCTCTTGTTCCTGCTTCCTTCAATGCTGGTGTTGACATGTATAAGAGATGTAGGTCAGTAGGCAAGCAATACCTACAGCAACTCCACCCTGAATAAGACCAATCTCATCTGCTTTTGGAAGCTTAGCAGGGCCAGGCCTTGTTAGTACTTGGATGGGAGAGCACCTGGGAATTCTAGGTGCTGTAGGTTTTTTTTTTTTCGTTTTTTTTTCTCTCTTGTTCCTGCTTCCATCAATGCTGGTGTTGAGATGTATAAGAGATGTAAGTCAGTCGGCAAGCAATACGTATAGTCACACCACCCTGAACAAGCCCAATTTCGTCTGATTTTGGAAGCTAAGCAGGGTCGGGCCTGGTTAGTACTTGGATAGGAGACCACCTGGGAATACCAGGTGATGTAGGTTTTTTTTTCTTTTTTTTTTTCTCTCTTGTTCCTGCTTCCTTCAATGCTGGTGTTGAGATGTATAAGAGATGTAGGTCAGTAGGCAAGCAATACCTACAGCCACACCACCCTGAACAAGCCCAATCTTGTCTGATCTTAAAAGCTAAGCAGGCCAGGCCTGGTTAGTACTTGGATGGGAGACCACCTGGGAATACGAGGTGCTGTAGGTTTTTTTATGGTTTTTTTTCTCTCTTGTTTCTGCTTCCTTCAATGCCGGTGTTTAGATGTAGAAGAGATGTAGGTCAGTAAACAAGCAATACCTACAGTCAACCACCCTGAACATGCCCAATCTCATCTGATCTTGGACGCTAAGCAGGCTGGGCCTGGTTAGTACTTGGATGGGAGACCACCTGGAAATACCAGGTGCTTTAGGTTTTTTTTTCTCTCTTGTTTCTGCTTCCTTCAATGCTGGGGTTGAGATGTATAAGAGATGTAGGTCAGTAGGCAAGCAATACCTACAGCCACACCACACTGAACAAGCCCAATCTCATCTGATCTTGGAAACTAAGCAGGGCAGGGCCTGGTTAATAGTCGGATGGGAGACCACCTGGGAATACCAGGTGCTGTAAGTTTTTTTTTCAGTTTTTTTTCTCTCTCTTGTTCCTGCTTCCTTCAATGCTAGTGTTGAGATGTAGGTCAGTAGGCAAGCAATACCTACAGCCACACCACCCTGAACAAGCCCAACCTTGTCTGATCTTGGAAGCTAAGCAGGCTGGGCCTGGTTAGTACTTGGATGGGAGACCACCTGGGAATACCAGGTGCTGTAGGTTTTTTTTCTCGCTTGATCCTGCTTCCTTCAATGCTGGTGTTGAGATGTATAAAAGATGTAGGTCAGTAGGCAAGCAATACCTACAGTCAACCACTCTGAACATGCCCAATCTCGTCAGATCTTGGAAGCTAAGCAGGGCTGGACCTGATTAGTACTTGGATGGGAGACCACCTGGGAATACCGTATGCTGTAGGTTTTTTTTTTCATTTTTTTTTCTCTCTTGTTCCTGCTTCCTTCAATGCTAGTGTTGAGATGTAGGTCAGTAGGCAAGCAATACCTACAGTCAACCACCCTGAACATGCCCAATCTCATCTGATCTTGGAAGCTAAGAAGGGCCGGGCCTGATTAGTACTTGGATGGGAGACCACCTTGGAATACCAGGTGCTGTAGGTTTTTTTTTTCATTTTTTTTTCTCTTTTGTTCCTGCTTCCTTCAATGCTGGTGTTGAGATGTATAAGCGATGTAGGTCATTACGTAAGCAATACGTTCAGTCACACCAACCTGAACAAGCCTGATCTTGGAAGCTAAGCAGGGCTGGGCCTGGTTAGTATTTAAATGGGAGACCACCTGGGAATACCAGGTCTTGTAGGTTTTTTTTTTCTCTGTTGTTCCTGCTTCCTTCAATGCTGTTGTTGAGATGTATAAGAGATGTAGGTCAGTAAACAAGCAATACATACAGCCACACCACCCTGAAAAAGCCCAATCTCGTCTGATCTTGGAAGCTAAGCAGGGCCGGGCCTGGTTAGTACTTGGCTGGGAGACCACCTGGGAATACAAGGTGCTGTAGGTTTTTTTTTTCTCTGTTGTTCCTGCTTCCTTCAATGCTGGTGTTGAGATGTATAAGAGATGTAGGTCAGTAGGCAAACAATATCTACAGCCACACCACCCTGAACAAGCCCTATCTCATCTGATCTTTGAAGCTAAGCAGCGTCGGGCCTGGTTAGTACTTGGATGGGAGACCACCTGGGAATACCAGGTGC
>JAVHZZ010000049.1:410000-420000 GCA_036250195.1 Mixophyes australis
AAAAAAAAAACCTACAGCACCTGGTATTCCCAGGTGGTCTCCCATCCAAGAACTAACCAGACCCGGCCTGCTTAGTTTCTAAGATCAGATGAGATTGGGCTTGTTCAGGGTGGGGAGGCTGTAGGTATTGCTTGCCTACTGACCTACATCTCAACACTAGTATTGAAGGAAGCAGAAACAAGAGAGAAAAAAAAACATAAAAAAACCTACAGCACCTGGTATTCCCATGTGGTCTCCCATCCAAGTACTAACCAAGCCCAGCCCTGCTTAGTTTCCAAGATCAGATCAGATTGGGCATGTTCAGGGTGGTTTACTGTAGGTATTGCTTGCCTACTGACGTACATCTCTTATACATCTCAACACCAGCATTGAAGGAAGCAGGAACAAGAGAGAAAATAAAATAAAAAAAAACAACCTACAGCACCTGGTATTCCCATGTGGTCTCCCATCCAAATACTAACCAGGCCTGGCCCTCCTTAGCTTCAAAGATCAGACGAGATTGGGCTTGTTCAGGGTGGTGTGGCTGTAGGTATTGCTTGCCTACTGACCTACATCTCTTATACATCTCAACACCAGCATTGAAGGAAGCAGGAACAACAAAGAAAAAAAAACCCTACAGCACCTGGTATTTTCAGGTGGTCTACCATCCAAGTACTAACCAGGCCCTGCTTAACTTCCAAAATCAGACGAGATTAAGCTTGTTCAGGGTGGTGTGGCTGTACATGTTGCTTGCTTACTGACCTACATCTCTTATACATCTCAACACCAGCATTGAAGGAAGCAGGAACAAGAGAGAAAAAAAATGAAAAAACAAACAAACCTACAGCACCTTGTAATCTCAGGTGGTCTCCCATCCAAGTACTAACAAGGCCTGGCCCTGCTAAGCTGCCAAAATCAGATGAGATTGGGCTTATTAAGGGTGGAGTTGCTGTAGGTATTGCTTGCCTACTGACCTACATCTCTTAAACATCTCAACAAAAGAATTGAAGGAAGCAGGAACAATAGAGAAAATAAAATGAAAAAAAAAAGCTACAGCACCTGGTATTCCCAGGTGGTCTCCCATCCAAGTACTAACCAGGCCCAGGCCTCCTTAGCTTCCAAGATCAGACGAGATTGGGTTTGTTCAGGCTGGTTTACTGTAGGTATTGCTTGCATACTGACTTACATCTCTTATACATCTCAACACCAGCATTGAAGGAAGCAGGAACAAGAGAGAAAAAAAAAATGAAAAAAAAAACCTACAGCACCTGGTATTCCCAGGTGGTCTCCCATCCAAGTACTAACCAGGCGTGGCCCTCCTTAGCTTCCAAGATCAGACGAGATTGGGCTTGTTCACAGTGGTGTGGCTGTAGGTATTGCTTGCCTACTGACCTACATCTCTTATACATCTCAACACCAGCATTGAAGGAAGCAGGAACAAGAGAGAAAAAAACCCAAAAAAAAACCCTACATCACCTGGTGTCCCCAGGTGGTCTCCCATCCAAGTAGTAGCCAGCAGCAACCCTGCTTAGCTTCCAAGATCAGATTAGATAGGGCTTGTTCAGGGTGGTGTTGCTGTACGTATTACTTGCTTACTGACCTACATCTCTTATACATCTCAACACCAGCATTGAAGGAAGCAGGAACAAGAGAGAAAAAAAAAACCTACAGCACCTTGTATTCCCAGGTGGTCTCCCATCCAAGTACTAACCAGGCCTGGCGCTGCTTATCTTCCAAGATCAGATGAGATTGGGCTTTTTCAGGGTAGTGTGGCTGTAGGTATTGCTTGCTTACTTACTGACCTACATCTCTTATACATCTCAACACCAGCATTGAAGGAAGCAGGAACAAGAGAGAAAAAAAACCGAAAAAAAAAAAACCTACTCCACCTGGTATTCCCAGGTGGTCTCCCATCCAAGTACTAAGCAGGCCCAGCACTGCTTAGCTTCCAAGATCAGACGAGATAGGGCTTGTTCAGGGTGGTGTGGCTGTAGGTATTGTTTGCCTACTGACCTACATCTCTTATACATCTCAACAGCAGCACTGAAGAAAGCAGGAATAACAGAGAAAAAAAAACTACAGGACCTTGCATTCCCAGGTGGTCTCCCATCCAAGTACTAACCAGGCCCAGCTCTGTTTAGCTTCCAAGATTAGGCTTGTTCAGGTTGGTGTGACTGTAGTTATTGCTTGCGTACTGACCTACATCTCTTATACATCTTAACACCAGCATTGAAGGAAGCAGGAACAAGAGAGAAAAAAAAAAACCTACAGCACCTGGTATTCCCAGGTGGTCTCCCATCCAAGTACTAATCAGGCCCAGCACTTCTTAGCTTCCAAGATCAGATGAGATTGGGCTTTTTCAGGGTGGTGTGACTGTAGGTATTGCTTGCTTGCTTGCTTGCTTACTGACCTACATCTCTTATACATCTCAACACCAGCATTGAAGGAAGCAGGAACAACAGAGAAAAAAAAAGCTACAGCACCTGGTATTCCCAGGTGGTCTCCCATCCAAGTACTAATCAGGCCCGGCCCTGCTTAGCTTCCAAGATCAGATGAGATTGGGCATGTTCAGGGTGGTTGACTGTACGTATTGTTTGCCTACTGACCTACATCTCTTATACATCTCAACACCATCATTGAAGGAAGCAGGAACAAGAGAGAAAAACAAACAAAAAAAAAAAACCTACAGCACTGGTATTCCCAGGTGGTCTCCCATCCAAGTACTAACCACACCCGGCCTGCTTAGTTTCTAAGATCAGATGAGATTGGGCTTGTTCAGGGTGGGGAGGCTGTAGGTATTGCTTGCCTACTGACCTACATCTCAACACCAGCATTGAAGGAAGCAGGAACAACGGAGAAAATAAAATAAAAAAAAACAACCTACAGCACCTGGTATTCCCATGTGGTCTCCCATCCAAGTACTAACCAGGCCCGGCCCTCCTTAGCTTCAAAGATCAGACGAGATTGGGCTTGTTCAGGGTAGTGTGGCTGTAGGTATTGCTTGCTTACTGACCTACATCTCTTATACATCTCAACACCAGCATTGAAGGAAGCAGGAACAAGCGAGAAAAAAACCCGAAAATAAACCCTACATCACCTGATGTTCCCAGGTGGTCTCCCATCCAAGTACTAACCATGCCCGACCCTGCTTAGCTTCCAAGTTTAGACGAGATAGGGCTTGTTCAGGGTGGTGTGGCTGTACGTATCACTTGCTAACTGACCTACATCTCTTATACATCTCAACACCAGCATTGAAGGAAGCAGGAACAACAGAGAAAAAAAAAACCTACAGCACCTTGTATTCCCAGGTGGTTTCCCATCCAAGTACTAACAAGGCCTGGCCCTGCTTAGCTTCCAAAATCAGATGAGATTGGGCTTATTCAGGGTGGAGTTGCTGTAGGTATTGCTTGTCTACTGACCTACATCTCTTATACATCTCAACACCAGCATTGAAGGAAGCAGGAACAAGAGAGAAAAAAAAACGAAAATAAAACCTACATCACCTGGTGTTCCCAGGTGGTCTCCCATCCAAGTACTAACCAGAAGCGACCCTGCTTAGCTTCCAAGATCAGATGAGATAGGGCTTGTTCAGGGTGGTGTGGCTGTACGTATTACTTGCTTACTGACCTACATCTCTTATACATCTCAACACCGGCATTGAAGGAAGCAGGAACAGCAGAGAAAAAAAAAACCTACAGCAATTTGTATTCCCAGGTGGTCTCCCATCAAAGTACTAACCAGGCCCAGCCCTGCTTAACTTCCAAGATCAGACGAGATTGGGCTTGTTTAGCGTGGTGTGGCTGTAGGTATTGCTTGCCTACTGACCTACATCTCAACAACAGCATTGAAGGAAGCAGGAACAAGAGAGAAAAAAAAACGAAAAAAAAAAAACCTACAGCACCTGGTATTCCCAGGTGGTCTCCCATCAAAGTACTAACCAGGCCCAGCCCTGCTTAACTTCCAAGATCAGACGAGATTGGGCTTGTTTAGGGTGGTGTGGCTGTAGGTATTGCTTGCCTACTGACCTACATCTCAACAACAGCATTGAAGGAAGCAGGAACAAGAGAGAAAAAAAAACGAAAAAAAAAAAACCTACAGCACCAGGTATTCCCAGGTGGTCTCCCATCCAAGTACTAACAAGGCCTGGCCCTGCTTAGCTTCCAAAATCAGATGAGATTGGGCTTATTCAGGGTGGAGTTGCTGTAGGTGTTGCTTGCCTACTGACCTACATCTCTTATACATCTCAACACCAGCATTGAAGGAAGCAGGAACAAGAGAGAAAAAAAAACGAAAAAAAAAAAACCTACAGCACCTGGTATTCCCGGGTGGTCTCCCATCCAAGTACTAACCAGGGACGACCCTGCTTAGCTTCCAAGTTTAGACGAGATAGGGCTTGTTCAGGGTGGTGTGGCTGTACGTATTACTTGCTTACTGACCTACATCTCTTATACATCTCAACACCGGCATTGAAGGAAGCAGGAACAACAGAGAAAAAAAAAACCTACAGCAATTTGTATTCCCAGGTGGTCTCCCATCAAAGTACTAACCAGGCCCAGCCCTGCTTAACTTCCAAGATCAGACGAGATTGGGCTTGTTTAGGGTGGTGTGGCTGTAGGTAATGCTTGCCTACTGACCTACATCTCAACAACAGCATTGAAGGAAGCAGGAACAAGAGAGAAAAAAAAACGAAAAAAAAAAAAAAACTACAGCACCTGGTATTCCCAGGTGGTCTCCCATCCAAGTACTAATCAGGCCCGGCGCTGCTTAGCTTCCAAGATCAGATGAGATTGGGCATGTTCAGGGTGGTTGACTGTACGTATTGTTTGCTTACTGACCTACATCTCTTATACATCTCAACACCATCATTGAAGGAAGCCGGAACAAGAGAGAAAAACAAACAAAAAAAAAAAAACCTACAGCACCAGGTATTCCCAGGTGGTCTCCCATCCAAGTACTAACCAGGCCCGGCCTGCTTAGCTTCCAAGATCAGATGAGATTGGGCTTGTTCAGGGTGGTGTGGCTGTAGGTGTTGTTTGCCTACTGACCTACATCTCTTATACATCTCAACACCAGCATTGAAGGAAGCAGGAACAAGAGAGAAAATAAAATGAAAAAAAAAAACCTACAGCACCTGGTATTCCCAGGTGGTCTCCCAACCAAGTACTAACCAGGCCCGGCCCTGCTTAGCTTCCAAGATCAGATGAGATTGGGCTTTTTCAGGTTGGTGTGACTGTAGGTATTGCTTGCTTGCTTACTGACCTACGTCTCTTATACATCTCAACACCAGCATTGAAGGCAGCAGGAACAACAGAGAAAAAAAAACCTACAGCACCTGGTATTCCCAGGTGGTCTCCCACCCAAGTACTAATCAGGCCCGGCCCTGCTTAGCTTCCAAGATCAGATGAGATTGGGCATATTCAGGGTGGTTGACTGTACGTATTGTTTGCTTACTGACCTACATCTCTTATACATCTCAACACCATCATTGAAGGAAGCAGGAACAAGAGAGAAAAACAAACAAAAAAAAAAAAACCTACAGCACCTGGTATTCCCAGGTGGTCTCCCATCCAAGTACTAACCAGGCACGGCCTGCTTAGTTTCTAAGATCAGATGAGATTGGGCTTGTTCAGGGTGGGGAGGCTGTAGCTATTGCTTGCCTACTGACCTACATCTCAACACTAGTATTGAAGGAAGCAGGAACAAGAGAGATAAAAAAACCAAAAAAAAAAACCTACAGCACCTGGTATTCCCAGGTGGTCTCCCATCCAAGTACTAACCAGGCCTGGCCTGCTTAGCTTCCAAGATCAGATGAGATTGGGCTTGTTCAGGGTGGTGTGGCTGTAGGTGTTGTTTGCCTACTGACCTACATCTCTTATACATCTTAACACCAGCATTGAAGGAAGCAGGAACAAGAGAGAAAATAAAATGAAAAAAAAACCTACAGCACCTGGTATTCCCAGGTGGTCTTCCATCCAAGAACTAACCAGGCCTGGCCCTGCTTAGCTTCCAAGATCAGATCAGATTGGGCATGTTCAGGGTGGTTTACTGTAGGTATTGCCTGCCTACTGACGTACATCTCTTATACATCTCAACACCAGCATTGAAGGAAGCAGGAACAAGAGAGAAAATAAAATGAAAAAAAACAACCTACAGCACCTGGTATTCCCATGTGGTCTCCCATCCAAGTACTAACCAGGCCCGGCCCTCCTTAGCTTCAAAGATCAGATGAGATTGGGCTTATTCAGGGTGGTGGGGCTGTAGGTATAGCTTGCCTACTGACCTACATCTCTTATACATCTCAACACCAGCATTGAAGGAAGCAGGAACAAGTAAGAAAAAAAACCGAAAATAAAACCTACATCACCTGGTGTTCCCAGGTGGTCTCCCATCCAAGTACTAACAAGGCCTGGCCCTGCTTAGCTTCCAAAATCAGATGAGATTGGGCTTATTCAGGGTGGAGTTGCTGTAGGTATTGCTTGTCTACTGACCTACATCTCTTATACATCTCAACACCAGCATTGAAGGAAGCAGGAACAAGAGAGAAAAAAAAACGAAAATAAAACCTACATCACCTGGTGTTCCCAGGTGGTCTCCCATCCAAGTACTAACCAGAAGCGACCCTGCTTAGCTTCCAAGATCAGATGAGATAGGGCTTGTTCAGGGTGGTGTGGCTGTAGGTATTGTTTGCCTACTGACCTACATCTCTTATACATCTCAACAGCAGCACTGAAGGAAGCAGGAATAACAGAGAAAAAAAAACTACAGGACCTTGCATTCCCAGGTGGTCTCCCATCCAAGTACTAACCAGGCCCAGCTCTGCTTAGCTTCCAAGATTAGGCTTGTTCAGGTTGGTGTGACTGTAGTTATTGCTTGCGTACTGACCTACATCTCTTATACATCTTAACACCAGCATTGAAGGAAGCAGGAACAAGAGAGAAAAAAAAAAACCTACAGCACCTGGTATTCCCAGGTGGTCTCCCATCCAAGTACTAATCAGGCCCGGCACTTCTTAGCTTCCAAGATCAGATGAGATTGGGCTTTTTCAGGGTGGTGTGACTGTAGGTATTGCTTGCTTGCTTACTGACCTACATCTCTTATACATCTCAACACCAGCATTGAAGGAAGCAGGAACAACAGAGAAAAAAAAAGCTACAGCACCTGGTATTCCCAGGTGGTCTCCCATCCAAGTACTAATCAGGCCCGGCCCTGCTTAGCTTCCAAGATCAGATGAGATTGGGCATGTTCAGGGTGGTTGACTGTACGTATTGTTTGCCTACTGACCTACATCTCTTATACATCTCAACACCATCATTGAAGGAAGCAGGAACAAGAGAGAAAAAAACCCGAATATAAACCCTACATCACCTGATGTTCCCAGGTGGTCTCCCATCCAAGTACTAACCATGCCCGACCCTGCTTAGCTTCCAAGTTTAGACGAGATAGGGCTTGTTCAGGGTGGTGTGGCTGTACGTATCACTTGCTAACTGACCTACATCTCTTATACATCTCAACACCAGCATTGAAGGAAGCAGGAACAACAGAGAAAAAAAAAACCTACAGCACCTTGTATTCCCATGTGGTCTCCCATCCAAGTACTAACAAGGCCTGGCCCTGCTTAGCTTCCAAAATCAGATGAGATTGGGCTTATTCAGGGTGGAGTTGCTGTAGGTATTGCTTGTCTACTGACCTACATCTCTTATACATCTCAACACCAGCATTGAAGGAAGCAGGAACAAGAGAGAAAAAAAAACGAAAATAAAACCTACATCACCTGGTGTTCCCAGGTGGTCTCCCATCCAAGTACTAACCAGAAGCGACCCTGCTTAGCTTCCAAGATCAGATGAGATAGGGCTTGTTCAGGGTGGTGTGGCTGTCCGTATTACTTGCTTACTGACCTACATCTCTTATACATCTCAACACCAGCATTGAAGATAGCAGAAACAAGAGAGAAAAAAAACGAAAAAAAAAAAAACCTACAGCACCTGGTATTCCCGGGTGGTCTCCCATCCAAGTACTAACCAGGGACGACCCTGCTTAGCTTCCAAGTTTAGACGAGATAGGGCTTGTTCAGGGTGGTGTGGCTGTACGTATTACTTGCTTACTGACCTACATCTCTTATACATCTCAACACCGGCATTGAAGGAAGCAGGAACAACAGAGAAAAAAAAAACCTACAGCAATTTGTATTCCCAGGTGGTCTCCCATCCAAGTACTAACAAGGCCTGGCCCTGCTTAGCTTCCAAAATCAGATGAGATTGGGCTTATTCAGGGTGGAGTTGCTGTAGGTGTTGCTTGCCTACTGACCTACATCTCTTATACATCTCAACACCAGCATTGAAGGAAGCAGGAACAAGAGAGAAAAAAAAACGAAAAAAAAAAAACCTACAGCACCTGGTATTCCCGGGTGGTCTCCCATCCAAGTACTAACCAGGGACGACCCTGCTTAGCTTCCAAGTTTAGACGAGATAGGGCTTGTTCAGGGTGGTGTGGCTGTACGTATTACTTGCTTACTGACCTACATCTCTTATACATCTCAACACCGGCATTGAAGGAAGCAGGAACAACAGAGAAAAAAAAACCTACAGCAATTTGTATTCCCAGGTGGTCTCCCATCAAAGTACTAACCAGGCCCAGCCCTGCTTAACTTCCAAGATCAGACGAGATTGGGCTTGTTTAGGGTGGTGTGGCTGTAGGTAATGCTTGCCTACTGACCTACATCTCAACAACAGCATTGAAGGAAGCAGGAACAAGAGAGAAAAAAAAACGAAAAAAAAAAAAAAACTACAGCACCTGGTATTCCCAGGTGGTCTCCCATCCAAGTACTAATCAGGCCCGGCGCTGCTTAGCTTCCAAGATCAGATGAGATTGGGCATGTTCAGGGTGGTTGACTGTACGTATTGTTTGCTTACTGACCTACATCTCTTATACATCTCAACACCATCATTGAAGGAAGCCGGAACAAGAGAGAAAAACAAACAAAAAAAAAAAAACCTACAGCACCAGGTATTCCCAGGTGGTCTCCCATCCAAGTACTAACCAGGCCCGGCCTGCTTAGCTTCCAAGATCAGATGAGATTGGGCTTGTTCAGGGTGGTGTGGCTGTAGGTGTTGTTTGCCTACTGACCTACATCTCTTATACATCTCAACACCAGCATTGAAGGAAGCAGGAACAAGAGAGAAAATAAAATGAAAAAAAAAAACCTACAGCACCTGGTATTCCCAGGTGGTCTCCCAACCAAGTACTAACCAGGCCCGGCCCTGCTTAGCTTCCAAGATCAGATGAGATTGGGCTTTTTCAGGTTGGTGTGACTGTAGGTATTGCTTGCTTGCTTACTGACCTACGTCTCTTATACATCTCAACACCAGCATTGAAGGCAGCAGGAACAACAGAGAAAAAAAAACCTACAGCACCTGGTATTCCCAGGTGGTCTCCCACCCAAGTACTAATCAGGCCCGGCCCTGCTTAGCTTCCAAGATCAGATGAGATTGGGCATATTCAGGGTGGTTGACTGTACGTATTGTTTGCTTACTGACCTACATCTCTTATACATCTCAACACCATCATTGAAGGAAGCAGGAACAAGAGAGAAAAACAAACAAAAAAAAAAAAACCTACAGCACCTGGTATTCCCAGGTGGTCTCCCATCCAAGTACTAACCAGGCATGGCCTGCTTAGTTTCTAAGATCAGATGAGATTGGGCTTGTTCAGGGTGGGGAGGCTGTAGCTATTGCTTGCCTACTGACCTACATCTCAACACTAGTATTGAAGGAAGCAGGAACAAGAGAGATAAAAAAACCAAAAAAAAAAACCTACAGCACCTGGTATTCCCAGGTGGTCTCCCATCCAAGTACTAACCAGGCCCGGCCTGCTTAGCTTCCAAGATCAGATGAGATTGGGCTTGTTCAGGGTGGTGTGGCTGTAGGTGTTGTTTGCCTACTGACCTACATCTCTTATACATCTTAACACCAGCATTGAAGGAAGCAGGAACAAGAGAGAAAATAAAATGAAAAAAAAACCTACA
>JAVHZZ010000049.1:442500-445000 GCA_036250195.1 Mixophyes australis
TCTTATACATCTCAACACCAGCATTGAAGGAAGCAGGAACAAGAGAGAAAATAAAATGAAAAAAAACAACCTACAGCACCTGGTATTCCCATGTGGTCTCCCATCCAAGTACTAACCAGGCCCGGCCCTCCTTAGCTTCAAAGATCAGATGAGATTGGGCTTATTCAGGGTGGTGGGGCTGTAGGTATAGCTTGCCTACTGACCTACATCTCTTATACATCTCAACACCAGCATTGAAGGAAGCAGGAACAAGTAAGAAAAAAAACCGAAAATAAAACCTACATCACCTGGTGTTCCCAGGTGGTCTCCCATCCAAGTACTAACAAGGCCTGGCCCTGCTTAGCTTCCAAAATCAGATGAGATTGGGCTTATTCAGGGTGGAGTTGCTGTAGGTATTGCTTGTCTACTGACCTACATCTCTTATACATCTCAACACCAGCATTGAAGGAAGCAGGAACAAGAGAGAAAAAAAAACGAAAATAAAACCTACATCACCTGGTGTTCCCAGGTGGTCTCCCATCCAAGTACTAACCAGAAGCGACCCTGCTTAGCTTCCAAGATCAGATGAAATAGGGCTTGTTCAGGGTGGTGTGGCTGTACGTATTACTTGCTTACTGACCTACATCTCTTATACATCTCAACACCAGCATTGAAGGTAGCAGGAACAAGAGAGAAAAAAAACGAAAAAAAAAAAAAACCTACAGCACCTGGTATTCCTGGGTGGTCTCCCATCCAAGTACTAACCAGGGACGACCCTGCTTAGCTTCCAAGTTTAGACGAGATAGGGCTTGTTCAGGGTGGTGTGGCTGTACGTATTACTTGCTTACTGACCTACATCTCTTATACATCTCAACACCGGCATTGAAGGAAGCAGGAACAACAGAGAAAAAAAAAACCTACAGCAATTTGTATTCCCAGGTGGTCTCCCATCCAAGTACTAACCAGGCCTGGCGCTGCTTATCTTCCAAGATCAGATGAGATTGGGCTTTTTCAGGGTAGTGTGGCTGTAGGTATTGCTTGCTTACTTACTGACCTACATCTCTTATACATCTCAACACCAGCATTGAAGGAAGCAGGAACAAGAGAGAAAAAAAAACGAAAAAAAAAAAACCTACAGCACCTGGTATTCCCGGGTGGTCTCCCATCCAAGTACTAACCAGGGACGACCCTGCTTAGCTTCCAAATTTAGACGAGATAGGGCTTGTTCAGGGTGGTGTGGCTGTACGTATTACTTGCTTACTGACCTACATCTCTTATACATCTCAACACCGGCATTGAAGGAAGCAGGAACAACAGAGAAAAAAAAAACCTACAGCAATTTGTATTCCTAGTTGGTCTCCCATCAAAGTACTAACCAGGCCCAGCCCTGCTTAACTTCCAAGATCAGACGAGATTGGGCTTGTTTAGGGTGGTGTGGCTGTAGGTAATGCTTGCCTACTGACCTACATCTCAACAACAGCATTGAAGGAAGCAGGAACAAGAGAGAAAAAAAAACGAAAAAAAAAAAAAAACTACAGCACCTGGTATTCCCAGGTGGTCTCCCATCCAAGTACTAATCAGGCCCGGCGCTGCTTAGCTTCCAAGATCAGATGAGATTGGGCATGTTCAGGGTGGTTGACTGTACGTATTGTTTGCTTACTGACCTACATCTCTTATACATCTCAACACCATCATTGAAGGAAGCAGGAACAAGAGAGAAAAACAAACAAAAAAAAAAAAACCTACAGCACCAGGTATTCCCAGGTGGTCTCCCATCCAAGTACTAACCAGGCCCGGCCTGCTTAGCTTCCAAGATCAGATGAGATTGGGCTTGTTCAGGGTGGTGTGGCTGTAGGTGTTGTTTGCCTACTGACCTACATCTCTTATACATCTCAACACCAGCATTGAAGGAAGCAGGAACAAGAGAGAAAATAAAATGAAAAAAAAAAACCTACAGCACCTGGTATTCCCAGGTGGTCTCCCAACCAAGTACTAACCAGGCCCGGCCCTGCTTAGCTTCCAAGATCAGATGAGATTGGGCTTTTTCAGGTTGGTGTGACTGTAGGTATTGCTTGCTTGCTTACTAACCTACGTCTCTTATACATCTCAACACCAGCATTGAAGGCAGCAGGAACAACAGAGAAAAAAAAACCTACAGCACCTGGTATTCCCAGGTGGTCTCCCACCCAAGTACTAATCAGGCCCGGCCCTGCTTAGCTTCCAAGATCAGATGAGATTGGGCATGTTCAGGGTGGTTGACTGTACGTATTGTTTGCTTACTGACCTACATCTCTTATACATCTCAACACCATCATTGAAGGAAGCAGGAACAAGAGAGAAAAACAAACAAAAAAAAAAAAACCTACAGCACCTGGTATTCCCAGGTGGTCTCCCATCCAAGTACTAACCAGGCACGGCCTGCTTAGTTTCTAAGATCAGATGAGATTGGGCTTGTTCAGGGTGGGGAGGCTGTAGCTATTGCTTGCCTACTGACCTACATCTCAACACTAGTATTGAAGGA
>JAVHZZ010000049.1:457500-472500 GCA_036250195.1 Mixophyes australis
CCAGCATTGAAGGAAGCAGGAACAAGAGAAAAAAAAAAACCCTACAGCACCTTGTATTCCCAGGTGGTCTCCCATCCAAGTACTAACCAGGCCTGGCCCTGCTTATTTTCCAAGATCAGATGAGATTGGGCTTTTTCAGCGTAGTGTGGCTGTAGGTAGTGCTTGTTTACTTACTGACCTACATCTCTTATAGATCTCAACACCAGCATTGAAGGAAGCAGGAACAACAGAGAAAAAAAACACCTACAGCACCTGGTATTCCCAGGTGGTCTCCCATCTAAGTAGTAACAAGACCTGGCCCTGCATAGCTTCCAAGATCAGACGAGATTGGGCTTGTTCAGGTTTGTGTGGCTGTCGGTATTGTTTGCTTACTGACCTACATCTCTTATACATCTCAACACCAGCATTGAAGGAAGCAGGAACAAGAGAGAAAAAAAACCGAAAAAAAACAACCTACAGCACCTGCTATTCCCAGGTGGTCTCCCATCCAAGTACTAACCAGGCCCGACCCTGCTTAGCTTCCAAAATCAAATGAGATTGGGCTTGTTTAGGGTGGTGTGACTGTACGTATTGCTTGCCTACTGACCTACATCTCTTATACATCTCAACACCAGCATTGATGGAAGCAGGAAGAAGAGAGAAAAAAAAACGAAAAAAAAAAACCTACAGCACCTGGTATTCCCAGGTGGTCTCCCACCCAAGTACTAACCAGGTTTAACCTGCTTAGCGTCCAAGATCAGATGAGATTGGGCATGTTCAGGGTGGTTGACTGTAGGTATTGCTTGTTTACTGACCTACATCTCTTCTACATCTAAACACCGGCATTGAAGGAAGCAGAAACAAGAGAGAAAAAAAAACATAAAAAAACCTACAGCACCTGGTATTCCCAGGTGGTCTCCCATCCAAGTACTAACCAGGCCAGGCCTGCTTAGCTTTTAAGATCAGACAAGATTGGGCTTGTTCAGGGTGGTGTGGCTGTAGGTATTGCTTGCCTACTGACCTACATCTCTTATACATCCGAACACCAGCATTGAAGGAAGCAGGAACAAGAGAGAAAAAAAAAAGAAAAAAAAACCTACATCACCTGGTATTCCCAGGTGGTTTCCCATGCAAGTACTAAATAGGCCGGCCCTGCTTAGCTTCCAAGTTTTGACGAGATTGGGCTTGTTTAGGGTGGTGTGGCTGTAGGTATTGCTTGCCTACTGACCTACATCTCTTATACATCTCAACACCAGCATTGAAGGAAGCAGGAACAAGAGAGAAAAAAAAAAGAAAAAAAAACCTACATCACCTGGTATTCCCAGGTGGTTTCCCATCCAAGTACTAACCAGGCCCGGCCCTGCTTAGCTGCGAAAATCAGACAAAATTGGGCTTGTTCAGGGTGGTGTGACTATACGTATTGCTTGCCGACTGACTTACATCTCTTATACATCTCAACACCAGCATTGATGGAAGCAGGAACAAGAGAGAAAAAAAAACTAAAAAAAAAAAACCTACAGCACCTGCTATTCCCAGGTGGTCTCCCATCCAAGTACTAACCAGGCCCGGCCCTGCTTAACATCCAAGATCAGACAAGATTGGGCTTTTTCAGGGTGGTGTGGCTGTAGGTATTGCTTCCTTACTGACCTACATCTCTTATACATTTCAATACCAGCATTGAAGGAAGCAGGAACAAGAGAGAAAAAATTGAAGGAAGCAGGAACAAGAGAGAAAAAAAAATGAAAAAAAAACCCTACAGCACCTGGTATTCCCAGGTGGTCTCCCATCCAAGTACTAACTAGGCCCAGCCCTGCTTAGCTTCCAAGATCAGATGATATTGGGCTTATTCAGGGTGGTGTGGCTGTAGGTATTGCTTGCTTACTGACCTACATCTCTTATACACTGACCTACATCTCTTATACATCTCAACACCAGCATTGATGGAAGCAGGAACAAGAGAGAAAAAAACCCGAAAAAAAACAACCTACAGCACCTGGTATTCCCAGGTGCTCTCCCATCCAAGTACTAACAAGGCCTGGCCCTGCTAAGCTTCCAAAATCAGATGAGATTGGGCTTATTCAGGGTGGAGTTGCTGTAGCTATTGCTTGCCTACTGACCTACATCTCTTATACATCTCAACACCAGCATTGAAGGAAGCAGGAACAAGAGGGAAAAAAAAATGAAAAAAAAAACCCCTACAGCACCTGGTATTCCCAGGTAGTCTCCCATCCAAGTAATAATCAAGCCCGGCCCTGCTTAGCTTCCAAGATCAGATGAGATTGGGCTTGGCTTGTTCAGGTTGGTGCGGCTGTAGGTATTCTTTGCTTTCTGACCTACATCTCTTATACATCCTAACACCAGCATTGAAGGAAGCAGGAACAACAGAGAAAAAAAAAACCTACAGCACCTTGTATTCCCAGGTGGTCTCCCATCCAAGTACTAACCAGGCTCGGCTCTGCTTAGCTTCCAAGACCAGACGAGATTGGGCTTGGCTTGTTCAGGTTGGTGCGGCTGTAGGTATTCCTTGCTTTCTGACCTACATCTCTTATACATCTCAACACCAGCATTGAAGGAAGCAGGAACAAGAGAGAAAAAAAAAATGAAAAAAAAATCCTACAGCACCTGGTATTCCCAGGTGGTCTCCCATTCAAGTACTAACCAGGCCTGGCCCTCCTTAGCTTCCAAGATCAGACGAGATAGGGCTTGTTCAGGGTGGTGTGGCTGTATGTATTACTTGCTTACTGACCTACATCTCTTATACATCTCAACACCAGCATTGAAGGACGCAGGAACAACAGAGAACAAAAAAACCTACAGCACCTTGTATTCCCAGGTGGTCTCCCATCCAAATACTAACCAGGCCAGGCCCTGCTTAGCTTCCAAGATCAGATGAGATTGGGCTTTTTCAGGGTGGTGTGGCTGTAGGTATTGGTTGCTTGCTTACTGACCTACATCTCTTATACATCTCAACACCAGCATTGAAGGAAGCAGGAACAACAGAGAAAAAAAAAACCTACGGCACCTTGCATTCCCAGGTGGTCTCCCATCCAAGTTCTAACCAGCCCCAGCCCTGCTTAGCTTCCAAGGTCATATGAGATTGGGCTTGTTTAGGGTGGTGTGGCTGTAGGTATTGCTTGCTTACTGCCCTACATCTCTTATACATCTCAACACCAGCATTGAAGCAAGCAGGAACAAGAGAGAAAAAAAAAAGAAAAAAAAACCTACATCACCTGGTATTCCCAGGTGGTTTCCCATGCAAGTACTAAATAGGTCGGCCCTGCTTAGCTTCCAAGTTTTGACGAGATTGGGCTTGTTTAGGGTGGTGTGGCTGTAGGTATTGCTTGCTTACTGCCCTACATCTCTTATACATCTCAACACCAGCATTGAAGCAAGCAGGAACAAGAGAGAAAAAAAAGCGTAAAAAAAAACCTACAGCACCTTGTATTCCCAGGTGGTCTATCATGCAAGTACTAACCAGCTGTGACCCTGCTTAGCTTCCAAGATCAGATGAGATAGGGCTTGTTCAGGGTGGTGTGGCTGTATGTATTACTTGTTTACTGACCTACATCTCTTATACATCTCAACACCAGCATTGAAGGAAGCAGGAACAAGAGAGAAAAAAAAAACCTACAGCACCTTGTATTCCCAGGTGGTCTCCATCCAAGTACTAACCAGGCCCGACGCTGCTTAGCTTCCAAGATCAGATGAGATATGGCTTGTTCAGGGTGGTGTGGCTGTAGATATTGTTTGCATACTGACCTACATCTCTTATAGATCTCAACACCAGCATTGAAGGAAGCAGGAACAACAGAGAAAAAAAAAACCTACAGCACCTTGTATTCCCAGGTGGTCTCCCAGCCAAGTACTAACCAGGCCTGGCCCTGCTTAGCTTCCAAGATCAGACGAGATTGGGCTTTTTCAGGGTGGTGTGGCTGTATGTATTGCTTGTTTGCTGACCTACATCTCTTATACATCTCAACAGCAGCATTGAAGGAAGCAGGAACAACAGAGAAAAAAAAAACCTACAGGACCTTGTATTCCCAGGTGGTCTCCCATTTAAATACTAACCAGGCCCAGCCCTGCTAAGCTTCCAAGATCAGGCTTGTTCAGGTTGGTGTGACTGTACGTGTTGCTTGCGTAATGACCTACATCGCTTATACATCTCAACAATAGCATTGAAGGAAGCAGGAACAAGAGAGAAAAAAAAATGGAAAAAAAAACCTACAGCACCTGGTATTCCCAGGTAGTCTCCCATCCAAGTACTAATCAGGCCCGGCCCTTCTTAGCTTCCAAGATCAGGTGAGATTGGGCATGTTCAGGGTGGTTGACTGTAGGTATTGCTTACCTACTGACCTACATCTCAACACTAGCATTGAAGGAAGTAGGAACAAGAGAGAAAAAAAAATGAAAAAAACAAACAAACCTACAGCATATGGTATTCCCAGGTGGTCTCCCATCCAAGTACTAACCAGGCCCAGCCCTGCTTAACTTCCAAGATCAGACAAGATTGGGCTTGTTCAGGGTGGTGTGGCTGTAGGTATTGCTTCCCTACTGACCTACATCTCTTATACATTTCAATACCAGCATTGAAGGAAGCAGGAACAAGAGAGAAAAAAAAAGAAAAAAAAAACAACCTACAGCACCTGGTATTCCCAGGTGGTCTCCCATCCAACTACTAATCAGGCGCGGCCCTGCTTAGCTTCCAAGATCAGATGAGATTGGGCATGTTCAGGGTGGTTTACTGTAGGTATTGTTTGCTTACTGACCTACATCCCTTATACATCTCAACACCAGCATTGAAGGAAGCAGAAACAAGAGAGAAACAAAAACGAAAAAACAAAACCTACAGCACCTGGTATTCCTAGTTGTTCTACCATCCAAGTACTAATCAGGCCCGGCCCTGCTTAGCTTCCAAGATCAGATGAGATTGGGCTTGTTCAGTGTGGTGTGGCTGTAGGTATTGCTTGCCTACTGACCTACATCTCTTATACATCTCAACCCCAGCATTGAAGGAAGCAGAAACAAGAGAGAAAAAAAAACCTACAGCACCAGATATTCCCAGGTGGTCTCCCATCCAAGTACTAACCAGGCTCAGCCTGCTTAGCGTCCAAGATCAGATGAGATTGGGCATGTTCAGGGTGGTTGACTGTAGGTATTGCTTGTTTACTGACCTACATCTCTTCTACATCTAAACACCGGCATTGAAGGAAGCAGAAACAAGAGAGAAAAAAACCCATAAAAAAACCTACAGCACCTGGTATTCCCAGGTGGTCTCCCATCCAAGTACTAACCAGGCTTAACCTGCTTAGCATCCAAGATCAGATGAGATTGGGCATGTTCAGGGTGGTTGACTGTAGGTATTGCTTGTTTACTGACCTACATCTCTTCTACATCTAAACACCGGCATTGAAGGAAGCAGAAACAAGAGAGAAAAAAAAACATAAAAAAACCTACAGCACCTGGTATTCCCAGGTGGTCTCCCATCCAAGTACTAACCAGGCCAGGCCTGCTTAGCTTTTAAGATCAGACAAGATTGGGCTTGTTCAGGGTGGTGTGGCTGTAGGTATTGCTTGCCTACTGACCTACATCTCTTATTCATCCGAACACCAGCATTGAAGGAAGCAGGAACAAGAGAGAAAAAAAAAAGAAAAAAAAACCTACATCACCTGGTATTCCCAGGTGGTTTCCCATGCAAGTACTAAATAGGCCGGCCCTGCTTAGCTTCCAAGTTTTGACGAGATTGGGCTTGTTTAGGGTGGTGTGGCTGTAGGTATTGCTTGCCTACTGACCTACATCTCTTATACATCTCAACACCAGCATTGAAGGAAGCAGGAAGAAGAGAGAAAAAAAAAAGAAAAAAAAACCTACAGCACCTGGTATTCCCAGGTGGTCTCCCTTCCAAATATTAACCAGGCCAGGCCTGCTTAGCTTTTAAGATCAGACAAGATTGGGCTTGTTCAGGGTGGTGTGGCTGTAGGTATTGCTTGCCTACTGACCTACATCTCTTATACATCCGAACACCAGCATTGAAGGAAGCAGGAACAAGAGAGAAAAAAAAAAGAAAAAAAAACCTACATCACCTGGTATTCCCAGGTGGTTTCCCATGCAAGTACTAAATAGGCCGGCCCTGCTTAGCTTCCAAGTTTTGACGAGATTGGGCTTGTTTAGGGTGGTGTGGCTGTAGGTATTGCTTGCCTACTGACCTACATCTCTTATACATCTCAACACCAGCATTGAAGGAAGCAGGAAGAAGAGAGAAAAAAAAAAGAAAAAAAACCTACATCACCTGGTATTCCAAGGTGGTCTCCCATCCAAGTACTAACCAGGCCCGGCCCTGCTTAGCTTCGAAACTCAGACGAAATTGGGCTTGTTCAGGGTGGTGTGACTATACGTATTGCTTGCCGACTGACTTACATCTCTTATACATCTCAACACCAGCATTGATGGAAGCAGGAACAAGAGAGAAAAAAAAACGAAAAAAAAAAACCTACAGCACCTGGAATTCCCAGGTGCTCTCCCATCCATGTACTAACAAGGCCTGGCCCTGCTAAGCTTCCAAAATCAGATGAGATTGGTCTTATTCAGGGTGGAGTTGCTGTAGGTATTGCTTGCCTACTGACCTACATCTCTTATACATGTCAACACCAGCATTGAAGGAAGCAGGAACAAGAGAGAAAAAAAAATGAAAAAAAAAAAAACCTACATCACCTGGTATTCCCAGATGGTCTCCCATCCAAGTACTAACCAGGCTCAGCCTGCTTAGCTTCCAAGATCAGAACTGATTGGGCTTGTTCAGGGTGGTGTGGCTGTAGGTATTGCTTGCCTACTGACCTACATCTTTTATACATCTCAACACCAGCATTGAAGGAAGCAGGAACAACAGAGAAAAAAAAAACCTACAGCACCTTGTATTCCCAGGTGGTCTCCCATCCAAGTACTAACCAGGCCCAGCCCTGCTTAGCTTCCAAGATCAGACGAGATTGGGCTTGTTCAGGTTGGTGTGGCTGTAGGTATTGTTTGTTTACTGACCTACATCTCTTATTAATCTCAACACCAGCATTGAAGGAAGCAGGAAGAAGAGAGAAAAAAAAACGAAAAAAAAAAAACCTACAGCACCTGGTATTCCCAGGTGGTCTCCCATCCAAGTACTAACCAGGCCCGGCCCTCCTTAGCTTCCAAGACCAGACGAGATTGGGCTTGTTCACAGTGGTGTAGCTGTAGGTATTGCTTGCCTACTGACCTACATCTCTTATACATCTCAACACCAGCATTGAAGGAAGCAGGAACAAGAGAGAAAAAAAACCCCTACATTACCTGGTGTCCCCAGGTGGTCTCCCATCCAAGTACTAACCAGCAGCAACCCTGCTTAGCTTCCAAGATCAGATTAGATAGGGCTTGTTCAGGGTGGTGTGGCTGTAGGTATTGCTTGCTTACTTACTGACCTACATCTCTTATACATCTCAACACCAGCATTGAAGGAAGCAGGAACAAGAGAGAAAAAAAACCGAAAAAAAAAAAACCTACACCACCTGGTATTCCCAGGTGGTCTCACATCCAAGTACTAAGCAGGCCCAGCACTGCTTAGCTTCCAAGATCAGACGAGATAGGGCTTGTTCAGGGTGGTGTGGCTGTAGGTATTGTTTGCCTACTGACCTACATCTCTTATACATCTCAACAGCAGCACTGAAGGAAGCAGGAACAACAGAGAAAAAAAAACTACAGGACCTTGTATTCCCAGGTGGTCTCCCATCCATGTATACTAACCAGGCCCAGCCCTGCTTAGCTTCCAAGATTAGGCTTGTTCAGGTTGGTGTGACTGTAGTTATTGCTTGCGTACTGACCTACATCTCTTATACATCTTAACACCAGCATTGAAGGAAGCAGGAACAAGAGAGAAAAAAAAAAACCTACAGCACCTGGTATTCCCAGGTGGTCTCCCATCCAAGTACTAATCAGGCCCGGCACTTCTTAGCTTCCAAGATCATATGAGAATTGGGCTTTTTCAGGGTGGTGTGACTGTAGGTATTGCTTGCTTGCTTACTGACCTACATCTCTTATACATCTCAACACCAGCATTGAAGGAAGCAGGAACAACAGAGAAAAAAAAACCTACAGCACCTGGTATTCCCAGGTGGTCTCCCATCCAAGTACTAATCAGGCCCGGCCCTGCTTAGCTTCCAAGATCAGATGAGATTGGGCATGTTCAGGGTGGTTGACTGTACGTATTGTTTGCCTACTGACCTACATCTCTTATACATCTCAACACCATCATTGAAGGAAGCAGGAACAAGAGAGAAAAACAAACAAAAAAAAACAACCTACAGCACCTGGTATTCCCAGGTGGTCTCCCATCCAAGTACTAACCAGACCTGGCCTGCTTAGTTTCTAAGATCAGATGAGATTGGGCTTGTTCAGGGTGGGGAGGCTGTAGGTATTGCTTGCCTACTGACCTACATCTCAACACTAGTATTGAAGGAAGCAGGAACAAGAGAGATAAAAAAACCAAAAAAAATACCTACAGCAAATGGTATTCCCAGGTGGTCTCCCATCCAAGTACTAACCAAGCCCAGCCCTGCTTAGTTTTCAAGATCAGACAAGATTGGACTTGTTCAGGGTGGTGTGGCTGCAGGTATTTCTTGCCTACTGACCTACATCTCTTATACATCTCAACACCAGCATTGAAGGAAGCAGGAACAACGGAGAAAATAAAATGAAAAAAAAAACCTACAGCACCTGGTATTCCCGGGTGGTCTCCCATCCAAGTACTAACAAGGCCCGGCTCTGCTTAGTTTCCAAGATCAGATCAGATTGGGCATGTTCAGGGTGGTTTACTGTTGGTATTGCTTGCCTACTGACGTACATCTCTTATACATCTGAACACCAGCATTGACGGAATCAGGAACAAGAGAGAAAATAAAATGAAAAAAAAAAAACCTACAGCACCTGCTATTCCCATGTGGTCTCCCATCCAAGTACTAACCAAGCCCAGCCCTGCTTAGTTTCCAAGATCAGACAAGATTGGACTTGTTCAGGGTGGTGTGGCTGCAGGTATTGCTTGCTTACTGACCTACATCTCTTATACATCTCAACACCAGCATTGAAGGAAGCAGGAACAATGGAGAAAATAAAATGAAAAAAAAAACCTACAGCACCTTGTATTCCCAGGTGGTCTCCCATCCAAGTACTAACCAGGCCCGGCCCTGCTTAGCTTCCAAGATCAGATCAGATTGGGCATGTTCAGGGTGGTTTACTGTAGGTATTGCTTGCCTACTGACGTACATCTCTTATACATCTCAACACCAGCATTGAAGGAAGCAGGAACAAGAGAGAAAATAAAATAAAAAAAAACAACCTACAGCACCTGGTATTCCCATGTGGTCTCCCATCCAAGTACTAACCAGGCCGAGCCCTCCTTAGATTCCAAGACCAGACGAGATTGGGCTTGTTCACAGTGGTGTGGCTGTAGGTATTGCTTGCTGTCATGTGCAAGCTAATGTTTAGGCATAAATCTGCAAATATATGTTTGTGTATTACTTCCTAGAAATAGTGTGACCTGGTGCTCTTAGAAGCTGTTAGATCAATGGGTTTTGTGGATGTTAAACCACCCAGGGGGGCTGGTAGATAAGGATAGCACCTTATACCATTTATGGCAGGATGGCAAATGTGAATGCCTTTGAGGAGATCTCTTGCAAGACAATGAAATCTCACACATGTTTGGGAGGCCCCAGACAGGCCGACTGCAGAGACTGGGTTGTATGTTAATGACAGATTCAAGCTGAATAAGGGCACAGGAAAAGATCATATCATTTTCTCCAATATCATACATACCAGAGGCATGTGTGGTATGCAGATGAAGGGAAACTTAGGACCTGTTGTGTGAAGGTAAAATCATGTTCGTAAACCATACTGTTGAAAAGTTAGGACGGTGTAAAGAAAACTTGACTTAGAGGTATTCAAACAGCAAAGTCATAAGACCCTAATTTGCATTCTCCCATCCTGTTGGTTCTGACCTCACAGGGAAGGGGGCTGGGGGGCCCTGTAGCTTGACTTTAAAACTGTATTGAAAATGTAACCCTGGGTTCTTCTTCTGAGGGAGTTTAATTGAAGAGGTTCCATTTTTTCCTGCTCCTCCCGGCACCACAAACTTGATTCTAAGTGAGGTATCAATTCTGTGTTTTATCCTTTTTATTTTATAAGAAACAATTGCACTCTATTTGTATGTCATTTTATTATCTTTTTATCTTAAGCATTGTGGATGTATTTTCCATATTAAATTACACTTAATAAGTTCTAGTCTCTGTGTTCTTATGAATTCACGCGACAGTTTGGTCCAGACGCTACCTAATTGAAACTGTGCAAACCTTGTGGTTTAAGTGAACTCTGATTAAAGTAAATTGTGTTGGATTAATGCTAGGGAGAACCGAAGGCTTCCTAAATAAGAGTGTCAGCTCTTATCCGAAACAACCTTGGTGGTGGTAATTAGTATCGCAAAGCTAGTGTGTGGCATAGATAGGGAAGGATTTAATCATTTTAGACAGACCAGGTGGTTGTCTTTGTGGTTGACCCTGTGTCACATATGCGTCACGCAGACTCAGGTGAGTGCTGGTCGTGACAAATTGGTGGCAAGCTTGTGGGATATATTTTTAATTTTTTTTTAAGAACTTAAGTGAATTAGGGTTGTGTGATCCCTGAGAGAGGAAATACAGACTAATTCACCAGAGACTGAACTCAATGCTTAAAACATTATAAGACATACAGCAATTGTTTCTTTCCCTCCCCTTCTCTTTTTTTTCTTATCTTTTTTTATTTGGCATTAAGCGGAGGAGATGGCTGCTGCATATAAACGCTTGACAAAGGAGGCGCTGATTTCAGACTGTGAGGATGGAGGAATTCCCACCAGTGGCAAAAGCAAGGAGCAATTGATTGAAGCTCTTGTGCAGAGGGATCAGCAACTCACAGTTGTGTCCGAGGAAGAGCATAGCCAGAACTCAGAAGCGGACCTGACTGTGGGTATTCCTCAAAACCAGGGACTGTTAATTTCGGATGATTCTAATGGTTCATGTGTGGACACTGCTATGGATGTTTATTTGCAAACTGCCCTAAAATATTTGGGCCCAGCGGACATTACAACTAAAATGCAACTCATACAGCAGTTCCAGGAGAAGGAAGCTGCTGACCGTCAGGAGAGGCGTGCTGCTATGGAGGCAGCAGAGCGCCAAGCAGAGCGACAGGCAGAAAGAGAATCTGCCGAGCGAGAGGCAGAGAGGAGATATGAGCTGGAGCTTGCGAAGCTCAAACGCCAGCCAGAGACCAGAGATGCTGGTATTAGCAGACCCCGTCCTGAGAATTTCCCTGTATTGGAAAAAGATGGGGATTTGGATACTTTTTTGCGAGGTTTTGAAAAGACATGCAGACAGTATGGACTGGCCAAAGATCAGTGGGCACAATATTTAACCCCTGGTTTGCGAGGTAAAGCATTAGAAGCCTTTGCAGATCTTCCACCTGAGATGGACGGAAATTATGAGGCAATCAAAAGTGCCCTGTTGCAACGCTTTAACATCACCCCAGAGGCGCATAGGCAGAAATTCAGAGATTTAAAACGCAGTGCCTCTGACACATATTCAGGACTTGTGGCCCAGCTGTGTGCTTCATTCAAACAGTGGGTTGGAGGGCTACAGATCACCACCTTTGATGCTCTGCAAGATTTGATGATCCAGGAGCAGTTTCTGACTTTGTGCCCAGCTGATGTGAAGGAATGGGTAGTGGATCGTGATCCTACATCATCTGCGGAAGCAGCTAGACTGGCTGACAAGTACACTGTCACCCGGGCACCTGCAGCTAAAAGAGGAACTTTTGTGCCAGGGCAGTCGGCCTGGAAAGGGGGATCAACGCCACCCCCCTCAACGCCATCACCCACTGTTTCTTCATCTTTTGGGAGGGTTGGGGCAAAGCCTGCTGTGGGAGACACCCGCAGGTGTTTTGTGTGCAACCAGGTGGGGCACATTAGTACCGCTTGTCCAGAGAAGAAGACCAGTTCACCCTCCGCTGGGGGGGTACCTTCCCTGCAATCTTCACCAGCTGTCCTGTGTGTTGCGGGACCAGAAGGGGGCCGGAAGGACAACATACAAACAGTCACTGTGGGTGACAAGGTAACTGTGGGGTTAAGAGACACTGGTGCGGATGTTACATTAGTTCATTCAGAACTGGTAGGGTTAGAGGACTTCATTCCAGGAAAATGTATTTCTGTAAAAAGGGGTGGGTGGAATTCACCTAACGGTACCTGTAGCCAAAGTTTACCTTGATTGGGGTGCTGGAAGAGGTATAAGGGATGTCGGGGTCTCAGATAATATGCCTATAGATGTGTTACTGGGGACAGATTTAGGAAGAATGTTGTCTCAGTATGTCTGTAATGACGATGTCAATGCCACCCCTGTTACTGTGTCAGAATCAACTGAAAGTACCAAAGTTTGTTCCCAGGTAGCAGGAGGTGACAAGGAAAAGGTCTGTTCAATTGCACCGGAAATGTGTAAACCAGGATGTGACAGGGACAGGGAATGTCTTATTATATCTGATGTAGGTAATGATGCTAATGTCACTGTGTTAGAATCAGCTGAGAATACCAACGTTTGTTCCCAGGCAGCAGGGTGTGACAGGAACGGAAATGCCATATTATACCTGAAGTGTGTAATGATTTTAGTGCCGCCCATGTTACAGTACCAGAACCTGCTGAGAGTAACCACGTTTTTTCCCAGGCACCAGGAGGTGACAAGGAAAGAGAATGTATTATTGTACCTAATGCGAATAATGAGGATAATGCCAATAACAGTATTGTGTTAGAATCTAAACCTGTTTTTACACTGACATCTTGTCCTGGGATGGGGACAGCGGATACTGTGATTGCAGATATGGGCATTAATACTGGTATAGATAATGTGCTTTCTAGAAAAGGGACAGATGACCATGTGATTAATTCTGTTGTGCTAGAGAAAGACAATGTTTCTACCCAGGTAATATGCTCAGAAGATGTTGTACAAGGTAACTGGCAGGGAGGGCAGAGGGAAGATGTATATTCTGTGCCTGAATCAGCTGCACACAGAGCGGGTGAGCATGTGGGGGAGACACATAGTCCTGACCAACGGGAAGTAGCGAGGGACAGCAATCCTTACATTGCTGCTGGGACCTGTAGTTCGAATGTTCACCACTTAGATCTACATCTGAGTTCTGACCATTTCTCTGAGTTGCCTATAGAGACAGGGGAGTCAGTTGCTAGCCCACACTCACTTATCCAGCTATCTAATGGCTTAGAGGAAATAGATGAGGGACCCAAACTCCCTGTTACACTACACCCCCAGATAGATGAGTCTAAGGGGGAGCGGAGTGTCCTGTTCCTTAGACCCTCAGATCAGAATCACATAGTGTATCCCACAGACGGGGAATTGTGTAATGGGGAAGCAGGGCAGAGTGGACGTAGGTATTCCGCTGTGCCAGGATTGAAGGGTTCCCATTTACAGGAGTTCTTGTGGGAGGGAGATGTTCTCTCAAGCAGCACCCACAAAGACACACAGTCAGTGAAAGGTGCAGAGAGCGTAGGTAAGAATGCAGAGGTTTGCCCACAGCTATTGCAGGACCAGAAGTTCCAGCTGTCTGAGATAGTTAAGCCCTTCTTAACCCCTCCCCCCAGAGAACCTATTGAGGCCCAGCTATCAGCTATTCCATTTGAACCTGGTGGGATCTGTGGGAGATGGCTTGGGCTATGACCTGTCAGTCAATTCCCATGCCATCTCTTAAAAAGGGAAGGTGTCATGTGCAAGCTAATGTTTAGGCATAAATCTGCAAATATATGTTTGTGTATTACTTCCTAGAAATAGTGTGACCTGGTGCTCTTAGAAGCTGTTAGATCAATGGGTTTTGTGGATGTTAAACCACCCAGGGGGGCTGGTAGATAAGGATAGCACCTTATACCATTTATGGCAGGATGGCAAATGTGAATGCCTTTGAGGAGATCTCTTGCAAGACAATGAAATCTCACACATGTTTGGGAGGCCCCAGACAGGCCGACTGCAGAGACTGGGTTGTATGTTAATGACAGATTCAAGCTGAATAAGGGCACAGGAAAAGATCATATCATTTTCTCCAATATCATACATACCAGAGGCATGTGTGGTATGCAGATGAAGGGAAACTTAGGACCTGTTGTGTGAAGGTAAAATCATGTTCGTAAACCATACTGTTGAAAAGTTAGGACGGTGTAAAGAAAACTTGACTTAGAGGTATTCAAACAGCAAAGTCATAAGACCCTAATTTGCATTCTCCCATCCTGTTGGTTCTGACCTCACAGGGAAGGGGGCTGGGGGGCCCTGTAGCTTGACTTTAAAACTGTATTGAAAATGTAACCCTGGGTTCTTCTTCTGAGGGAGTTTAATTGAAGAGGTTCCATTTTTTCCTGCTCCTCCCGGCACCACAAACTTGATTCTAAGTGAGGTATCAATTCTGTGTTTTATCCTTTTTATTTTATAAGAAACAATTGCACTCTATTTGTATGTCATTTTATTATCTTTTTATCTTAAGCATTGTGGATGTATTTTCCATATTAAATTACACTTAATAAGTTCTAGTCTCTGTGTTCTTATGAATTCACGCGACAGTTTGGTCCAGACGCTACCTAATTGAAACTGTGCAAACCTTGTGGTTTAAGTGAACTCTGATTAAAGTAAATTGTGTTGGATTAATGCTAGGGAGAACCGAAGGCTTCCTAAATAAGAGTGTCAGCTCTTATCCGAAACAACCTTGGTGGTGGTAATTAGTATCGCAAAGCTAGTGTGTGGCATAGATAGGGAAGGATTTAATCATTTTAGACAGACCAGGTGGTTGTCTTTGTGGTTGACCCTGTGTCACATATGCGTCACGCAGACTCAGGTGAGTGCTGGTCGTGACACTTGCCTACTGACCTTCATCTCTTATACATCTCAACACCAGCATTGAAGGAAGCAGGAACAAGAGAGAAAAAAAAACGAAAAAAAA
>JAVHZZ010000049.1:477500-482500 GCA_036250195.1 Mixophyes australis
CTTCCAAGATCAGATCAGATTGGGCATGTTCAGGGTGGTTTACTGTAGGTATTGCTTGCCTACTGACGTACATCTCTTATACATCTCAACACCAGCATTGAAGGAAGCAGGAACAAGAGAGAAAATAAAATAAAAAAAAACGACCTACAGCACCTGGTATTCCCATGTGGTCTCCCATCCAAGTATTAACCAGGCCCGTCCCTCCTTAGCTTCAAAGATCAGACGAGATTGGGCTTGTTCAGGGTGGTGTGGCTGTAGGTATTGCTTGCCTACTGACCTACATCTCTTATACATCTCAACACCAGCATTGAAGGAAGCAGGAACAACAGAGAAAAAAAAACCCTACAGCACCTTGTATTTCCAGGTGGTCTACCATCCAAGTACTAACCAGGCCCTGCTTAACTTCCAAAATCAGACGAGATTAAGCTTGTTCAGGGTGGTGTGGCTGTACATATTGCTTGCCTACTGACCTACATCTCTTATACATCTCAACACCAGCATTGAAGGAAGCAGGAACAAGAGAGAAAAAAAAATGAAAAAACAATCAAACCTACAGCACCTTGTAATCTCAGGTGGTCTCCCATCCAAGTACTAACAAGGCCTGGCCCTGCTAAGCTGCCAAAATCAGATGAGATTGGGCTTATTAAGGGTGGAGTTGCTGTAGGTATTGCTTGCCTACTGACCTACATCTCTTAAACATCTCAACAAAAGAATTGAAGGAAGCAGGAACAAGAGAGATAAAAAAACCAAAAAAAATACCTACAGCAAATGGTATTCCCAGGTGGTCTCCCATCCAAGTACTAACCAAGCCCAGCCCTGTTTAGTTTCCAAGATCAGACAAGATTGGACTTGTTCAGGGTGGTGTGGCTGCAGGTATTTCTTGCCTACTGACCTACATCTCTTACACATCTCAACACCAGCATTGAAGGAAGCAGGAACAACGGAGAAAATAAAATGAAAAAAAAAACCTACAGCACCTGGTATTCCCAGGTGGTCTCCCATCCAAGTACTAACAAGGCCCGATTCTGCTTAGTTTCCAAGATCAGATCAGATTGGGCATGTTCAGGGTGGTTTACTGTAGGTATTGCTTGCCTACTGACGTACATCTCTTATACATCTGAACACCAGCATTGACGGAATCAGGAACAAGAGAGAAAATAAAATGAAAAAAAAAAACCTACAGCACCTGGTATTCCCATGTGGTCTCCCATCCAAGTGCTAACCAAGCCCAGCCCTGCTTAGTTTTAAAGATCAGACAAGATTGGACTTGTTCAGGGTGGTGTGGCTGCAGGTATTGCTTGCCTACTGACCTACATCTCTTATACATCTCAACACCAGCATTGAAGGAAGCAGGAACAACGGAGAAAATAAAATGAAAAAATAACCTACAGCACCTGGTATTCCCAGGTGGTCTCCCATCCAAGTACTAACCAGGCCCGGCCCTGCTTAGTTTCCAAGATCAGATCAGATTGGGCATGTTCAGGGTGGTTTACTGTAGGTATTGCTTGCCTACTGACGTACATCTCTTATACATCTCAACACCAGCATTGAAGGAAGCAGGAACAAGAGAGAAAATAAAATAAAAAAAAACGACCTACAGCACCTGGTATTCCCATGTGGTCTCCCATCCAAGTATTAACCAGGCCCGTCCCTCCTTAGCTTCAAAGATCAGACGAGATTGGGCTTGTTCAGGGTGGTGTGGCTGTAGGTATTGCTTGCCTACTGACCTACATCTCTTATACATCTCAACACCAGCATTGAAGGAAGCAGGAACAACAGAGAAAAAAAAACCCTACAGCACCTTGTATTTCCAGGTGGTCTACCATCCAAGTACTAACCAGGCCCTGCTTAACTTCCAAAATCAGACGAGATTAAGCTTGTTCAGGGTGGTGTGGCTGTACATATTGCTTGCCTACTGACCTACATCTCTTATACATCTCAACACCAGCATTGAAGGAAGCAGGAACAAGAGAGAAAAAAAAATGAAAAAACAATCAAACCTACAGCACCTTGTAATCTCAGGTGGTCTCCCATCCAAGTACTAACAAGGCCTGGCCCTGCTAAGCTGCCAAAATCAGATGAGATTGGGCTTATTAAGGGTGGAGTTGCTGTAGGTATTGCTTGCCTACTGACCTACATCTCTTAAACATCTCAACAAAAGAATTGAAGGAAGCATGAACAAGAGAGAAAATAAAATGAAAAAAAAAACCTACAGCACCTGGTATTCCCAGGTGGTCTCCCATCCAAGTACTAACCAGGCCCAGGCCTCCTTAGCTTCCAAGATCAGACGAGATTGGGTTTGTTCAGGCTGGTTTACTGTAGGTATTGCTTGCATACTGACTTACATCTCTTATACATCTCAACACCAGCATTGAAGGAAGCAGGAACAAGAGAGAAAAAAAAAATGAAAAAAAAAACCTACAGCACCTGGTATTCCCAGGTGGTCTCCCATCCAAGTACTAACCAGACCCGGCCTGCTTAGTTTCTAAGATCAGATGAGATTGGGCTTGTTCAGGGTGGGGAGGCTGTAGGTATTGCTTGCCTACTGACCTACATCTCAACACTAGCATTGAAGGAAGCAGGAACAAGAGAGATAAAAAAACCAAAAAAAATACCTACAGCAAATGGTATTCCCAGGTGGTCTCCCATCCAAGTACTAACCAAGCCCAGCCCTGTTTAGTTTCCAAGATCAGACAAGATTGGACTTGTTCAGGGTGGTGTGGCTGCAGGTATTTCTTGCCTACTGACCTACATCTCTTATACATCTCAACACCAGCATTGAAGGAAGCAGGAACAACGGAGAAAATAAAATGAAAAAAAAAACCTACAGCACCTGGTATTCCCAGGTGGTCTCCCATCCAAGTACTAACAAGGCCCGACTCTGCTTAGTTTCCAAGATCAGATCAGATTGGGCATGTTCAGGGTGGTTTACTGTAGGTATTGCTTGCCTACTGACGTACATCTCTTATACATCTGAACACCAGCATTGACGGAATCAGGAACAAGAGAGAAAATAAAATGAAAAAAAAAAACCTACAGCACCTGGTATTCCCATGTGGTCTCCCATCCAAGTACTAACCAAGCCCAGCCCTGCTTAGTTTTAAAGATCAGACAAGATTGGACTTGTTCAGGGTGGTGTGGCTGCAGGTATTGCTTGCCTACTGACCTACATCTCTTATACATCTCAACACCAGCATTGAAGGAAGCAGGAACAACGGAGAAAATAAAATGAAAAAATAACCTACAGCACCTGGTATTCCCAGGTGGTCTCCCATCCAAGTACTAACCAGGCCCGGCCCTGCTTAGCTTCCAAGATCAGATCAGATTGGGCATGTTCAGGGTGGTTTACTGTAGGTATTGCTTGCCTACTGACGTACATCTCTTATACATCTCAACACCAGCATTGAAGGAAGCAGGAACAAGAGAGAAAATAAAATAAAAAAAAACGACCTACAGCACCTGGTATTCCCATGTGGTCTCCCATCCAAGTATTAACCAGGCCCGGCCCTCCTTAGCTTCAAAGATCAGACGAGATTGGGCTTGTTCAGGGTGGTGTGGCTGTAGGTATTGCTTGCCTACTGACCTACATCTCTTATACATCTCAACACCAGCATTGAAGGAAGCAGGATCAACAGAGAAAAAAAAACCCTACAGCACCTTGTATTTCCAGGTGGTCTACCATCCAAGTACTAACCAGGCCCTGCTTAACTTCCAAAATCAGACGAGATTAAGCTTGTTCAGGGTGGTGTGGCTGTACATATTGCTTGCCTACTGACCTACATCTCTTATACATCTCAACACCAGCATTGAAGGAAGCAGGAACAAGAGAGAAAAAAAAATGAAAAAACAAACAAACCTACAGCACCTTGTAATCTCAGGTGGTCTCCCATCCAAGTACTAACAAGGCCTGGCCCTGCTAAGCTGCCAAAATCAGATGAGATTGGGCTTATTAAGGGTGGAGTTGCTGTAGGTATTGCTTGCCTACTGACCTACATCTCTTAAACATCTCAACAAAAGAATTGAAGGAAGCAGGAACAAGAGAGAAAATAAAATGAAAAAAAAAAGCTACAGCACCTGGTATTCCCAGGTGGTCTCCCATCCAAGTACTAACCAGGCCGAGGCCTCCTTAGCTTCCAAGATCAGACGAGATTGGGTTTGTTCAGGCTGGTTTACTGTAGGTATTGCTTGCATACTGACTTACATCTCTTATACATCTCAACACCAGCATTGAAGGAAGCAGGAACAAGAGAGAAAAAAAAAATGAAAAAAAAAACCTACAGCACCTGGTATTCCCAGGTGGTCTCCCATCCAAGTACTAACCAGGCGCGGCCCTCCTTAGCTTCCAAGATCAGACGAGATTGGGCTTGTTCACAGTGGTGTGGCTGTAGGTATTGCTTGTCTACTGACCTACATCTCTTATACATCTGAACACCAGCATTGAAGGAAGCAGGAACAAGAGAGAAAAAAAAACGAAAAAAAAACCCTACATCACCTGGTGTCCCCAGGTGGTCTCCCATCCAAGTACTAGCCAGCAGCAACCCTGCTTAGCTTCCAAGATCAGATTAGATAGGGCTTGTTCAGGGTGGTGTTGCTGTACGTATTACTTGCTTACTGACCTACATCTCTTATACATCTCAACACCAGCATTGAAGGAAGCAGGAACAAGAGAGAAAAAAAAAAACCTACAGCACCTTGTATTCCCAGGTGGTCTCCCATCCAAGTACTAACCAGGCCTGGCGCTGCTTATCTTCCAAGATCAGATGAGATTGGGCTTTTCAGGGTAGTGTGGCTGTAGGTATTGCTTGCTTACTTACTGACCTACATCTCTTATACATCTCAACACCAGCATTGAAGGAAGCAGGAACAAGAGAGAAAAAAAACCGAAAAAAAAAAAACCTACACCACCTGGTATTCCCAGGTGGTCTCCCATCCAAGTACTAAGCAGGCCCAGCACTGCTTAGCTTCCAAGATCAGACGAGATAGGGCTTGTTCAGGGTGGT
>JAVHZZ010000049.1:497500-512500 GCA_036250195.1 Mixophyes australis
TACATCTCAACACCAGCATTGAAGGAAGCAGGAACAAGAGAGAAAAAAAAGCGAAAAAAAAAACCCTACATCACCTGGTGTTCCCAGGTGGTCTCCCATCCAAGTACTAACCAGCAGCAACCCTGCTTAGCTTCCAAGATCAGATGAGATTGGGCTTTTTCAGCGTAGTGTGGCTGTAGGTAGTGCTTGTTTACTTACTGACCTACATCTCTTATAGATCTCAACACCAGCATTGAAGGAAGCAGGAACAACAGAGAAAAAAAACACCTACAGCACCTGGTATTCCCAGGTGGTCTCCCATCTAAGTAGTAACAAGGCCTGGCCCTGCATAGCTTCCAAGATCAGACGAGATTGGGCTTGTTCAGGTTTGTGTGGCTGTTGGTATTGTTTGCTTACTGACCTACATCTCTTATACATCTCAACACCAGCATTGAAGGAAGCAGGAACAAGAGAGAAAAAAAAACCGAAAAAAAACAACCTACAGCACCTGCTATTCCCAGGTGGTCTCCCATCCAAGTACTAACCAGGCCCAGCCCTGCTTAGCTTCCAAAATCAAGCGAGATTGGGCTTGTTTAGGGTGGTGTGACTGTACGTATTGCTTGCCTACTGACCTACATCTCTTATACATCTCAACACCAGCATTGATGGAAGCAGGAAGAAGAGAGAAAAAAAAACGAAAAAAAAAAAACCTACAGCACCTGGTATTCCCAGGTGGTCTCCCATCCAAGTAATAACCAGGCCCGACCCTGCTTAGCTTCCAAGATCAGACGAGATAGGGCTTGTTCAGGGTGGTGTGGCTGTAGGTATTGTTTGCCTACTGACCTACATCTCTTATACATCTCAACAGCAGCGTTGAAGGAAGCAGGAACAACAGAGAAAAAAAAAACCTACAGGACCTTGTATTCCCAGGGGGTCTCCCATCCAAGTACTAACCAGGCCCAGCCCTGCTTAGCTTCCAAGATTAGGCTTGTTCAGGTTAATGTGACTGTAGGTATTGCTGGTGTACTGACCTACATCTCTTATACATCTCAACACCAGCATTGAAGGAAGCAGGAACAAGAGAGAAAAAAAAAACCTACAGCACCTGGTATTCCCAGGTGGTCTCCCATCCAAGCACTAATCAGGCCCGGCCCTTCTTAGCTTCCAAGATCAGATGAGATTGGGCATGTTCAGGGTGGTATAATGTAGGTATTGCTTGCCTACTGACCTACATCTCAACACTAGCATTGAAGGAAGTAGGAACAAGAGAGAAAAACAAACAAAAAAAACAAAACCTACAGCACCTGGTATTCCCAGGTGGTCTCCCATCCAAGTACTAACCAGGCCTGGCCCTGCTTAGCTTCCAAGATCAGATGAGATTGGGCTTTTTCAGGGTGGTGCAGCTGTAGGTATTGGTTGGTTGCTTGCTTACTGACCTACATCTCTTATACATCTCAACACCAGCATTAAAGGAAGCAGGAACAAGAGAGAAAAACAAACAAAAAAAACAAAACCTACAGCACCTGGTATTCCCAGGTGGTCTCCCATCCAAGTACTAACCAGGCCCGGCTTGCTTAGTTTCTAAAATCAGATGACATTGGGCTTGTTCAGGGTGGGGAGGCTGTAGGTATTGCTTGCCTACTGACCTACATCTCAACACCAGCATTGAAGGAAGAAGGAACAAGAGAGAAAAAAAAATGGAAAAAAAAACCTACATCATCTGCTATTTCCAGGTGGTCTCCCATCCAAGTACTAACCAGGCCCGACGCTGCTTAGCTTCCAAGATCTGACGATATAGGGCTTGTTCAGGGTGGTGTGGCTGTATGTATTACTTGCCTACTGACCTACATCTCTTATACATCTCAACACCAGCATTGAAGGAAGCAGGAACAACAGAGAAAAAAAAACGTACAGCACCTTGTATTCCCAGGTGGTCTCCCATCCAAGTACTAACCAGGCTCTGCCCTGCTTAGCTTCCAAGATCAGATGAGATTGGGCTTTTTCAGGGTGGTGTGGCTGTAGGTATTGCTTGCTTGCTTACTTACTGACCTACATCTCTTACACATCTCAACACCAGCATTGAAGGAAGCAGGAACAACAGAGAAAAAAAAAACCTACAGCACCTTGTATTCCCAGGTGGTCTCCCATCCAAGTACTAACCAGGCCCGGCCTTGCATATCATCCAAGATCTGATGAGATTGGGCTTTTTACAGGTGGTGTGGCTGTAGGTATTGCTTGCCTACTGACCTACATCTCAACACTAGCATTGAAGGAAGCAGGAACAAGAGAGAAAAAAAACCGGAAAAAAAAAACAACCTACAGGACCCTGGTATTCCAAGGTGGTCTCCCATCCAAGTACTAACGAGGCCCGGCCCTGCTTAGCTTCCAAGATCAGATGATAGTGGGCTTATTCAGGGTGGTGTGGCTGTAGGTATTGCTTGCTTACTGACCTACATCTCTTATACATCTCAACACCAGCATTGAAGGAAGCAGGAACAAGAGAGAAAAAAAAAACCTACAGCACCTTGTATTCCCAGGTGGTCTCCCATCCAAGTACTAACCAGGCCCGACGCTGCTTAGCTTCCAAGATCAGATGAGATAGGGCTTGTTCAGGATGGTGTGGCTGTAGATATTGTTTGCCTACTGACCTACATCTCTTATAGATCTCAACACCAGCATTGAAGGAAGCAGGAACAACAGAGAAAAAAAAAACCTACAGCACCTTGTATTCCCAGGTGGTCTCCCAGCCAAGTACTAACCAGGCCCGGCCCTGCTTAGCTTCCAAGATCAGACGAGATTGGGCTTTTTCAGGGTGGTGTGGCTGTATGTATTGCTTGTTTACTGACCTACATCTCTTATACATCTCAACAGCAGCATTGAAGGAAGCAGGAACAACAGAGAAAAAAAAAACTTACAGGACCTTGTATTCCCAGGTGGTCTCCCATTTAAATACTAACCAGGCCCAGCCCTGCTTAGCTTCCAAGATCAGGCTTGTTCAGGTTGGTGTGACTGTATGTATTGCTTGCGTAATGACCTACATCGCTTATACATCTCAACAATAGCATTGAAGGAAGCAGGAACAAGAGAGAAAAAAAAATGAAAAAAAAAAAACCTACAGCACCTGGTATTCCCAGGTGGTCTCCCATCCAAGTACTAATCAGGCCCGGCCCTGCTTAGCTTCCAAGATCAGATGAGATTGGGCTTGTTCAGGGTGGTTTACTGTAGGTATTTTTTGCCTACTGACCTACATCTCAACACTAGCATTGAAGGAAGCAGGAACAAGAGCGAAAAAAAACCCCCAAAAAATAAACCTGCAGCATTTGGTATTCCCAGGTCGTCTCCCATCCAAGTACTAACCAAGTCCAGCCCTGCTTAGCTTCCAAGATCAGACAATATTGAGCTTGTGCAGGGTGGTGTGGTTGTAGGTATTGCTTGCCTACTGACCTACATCTCTTATACATTTCAATACCAGCATTGAAGGAACCAGGAACAAGAGAGAAAAAAAAAGCAAAAAAAAAACAAAACCTAAAGCACCAGGTATTCCTAGTTGTTCTACCATCCAAGTACTAATCAGGCCCGGCCCTGCTTAGCTTCCAAGATCAGATGAGATTGGGCATGTTCAGGGTGGTTTACTGTAGGTATTGCTTGCCTACTGACCTACATCTCTTATACATCTCAACAGCAGCATTGAAGGAAGCAGGAACAAGAGAGAAAAAAAATGAAAAAAAAAACCTATAGCACCTGGTATTCCCAGGTGGTCTCCCATCCAAGTACTAACCAGGCCCAGCACTGCTTAACTTTCAAGATCAGATGAGATTGGGTATGTTCAGGGTGGTGTGGCTGTAGGTATTGCTTGCCTACTGACCTACATCTCTTATACATCTCAACACCAGCATTGAAGGAAGCACGAACAAGAGAGAACAAAAAAACGAAAAAACGAAAAAAAAACAACCTACAGCACCTGGTATTCCCCGGTGGACTCCCATCCAAGTACTAACCAAACTCAGCCTGCTTAGCTTCCAAGATCAGAAGAGATTGGGCTTGTTCAGGGTGGTGTGGCTGTAGGTATTGTTTGCATACTGACCTACATCTCAACACCAGCATTGAAGGAAGCAGGAACAAGAGAGAAAAAAAATTGAAAAGAAAAACCTACAGCACCTGGTATTCCCAGGTGGTCTCCCATCCAAGTACTAATCAGGCCAAGCCCTGCTTAGCTTTCAAGATCTGACGAGATTGGGCATGTTCAGGGTGGTTGACTGTAGGTATTGCTTGCCTACTGACCTACATCTTTTATACATCTCAACACCAGCATTGAAGGAAGCAGGAACAAGAGAGAAAAAAAAAAACACCTACAGCACCTGGTATTCCCAGGTGGTCTCCCATCCAAGTACTAACCAGGCCCAGCCTGCTTAGTTTCCAATATCAGACGAGGTTGGGCTTGTTCAGGGTGGTGTGGCTGTAGGTATTGCTTGCCTACTGACCTACATCTCAACACTAGCATTGAAGGAAGCAGGAGCAAGAGAGAAAAAAAAACGAAAAAAAAAAAACCTACAGCACCTGGTATTCCCAGGTGGTCTCCCTTCCAAATATTACCCAGGCCCTGCCCTGTTTAGCTTCCAAGATCAGACGAGATTGGGCTTGTTCAGTGTGGTGTGGCTGTAGGTATTGCTTGCCTACTGACCTACATCTCTTATACATCTCAACACCAGCATTGAAGGAAGCAGGAACAAGAGAGAAAAAAAACCTACAGTACCTGGTATTCCCAGGTGGTCTCCCATCCAGATATTAACCAGGCCCTGCCCTGCTTAGCTTCCAAGATCAGACGAGATTGGGCTTGTTCAGTGCGGTGTTGCTGTAGGTATTGCTTGTCTACTGACCTACATTTCTTATACATCTCAACACCAGCATTGAAGGAAGCAGAAACAAGAGAGAAAAAAAAACCTACAGCATATGGTATTCCCAGGTGGTCTCCCATCCAAGTACTAACCAAGCCCAGCCCTGCTTATCTTCCAAGATCAGACGAGATTGGGATTGTTCAGGGTGGTGTGGCTGTAGGTATTTCTTGCCTACTGACCTACATCTCTTATACATCTCAACACCAGCATTGAAGGAAGCAGAAAAAAAAATGAAAAAAAAAAACCTACAGCACCTGGTATTCCCAGGTGGTCTCCCATCCAAGTACTAATCAGGCCCAGCCCTGCTTAGCTTCCAAGATCAGATGAGATTGGGCATGTTCAGGGTGGTTTACTGTAGGTATTGCTTGCCTACTGACCTACATCTCTTATACATCTCAACAGCAGCATTGAAGGAAGCAGGAACAAGAGAGAAAAAAAATGAAAAAAAAAACCTATAGCACCTGGTATTCCCAGGTGGTCTCCCATCCAAGTACTAACCAGGCCCAGCACTGCTTAACTTTCAAGATCAGATGAGATTGGGTATGTTCAGGGTGGTGTGGCTGTAAGTATTGCTTGCCTACTGACCTACATCTCTTATACATCTCAACACCAGCATTGAAGGAAGCACGAACAAGAGAGAACAAAAAAACGAAAAAACGAAAAAACAAAAACGTACAGCACCTGGTATTCCCCGGTGGACTCCCATCCAAGTACTAACCAAGCTCAGCCTGCTTAGCTTCCAAGATCAGACGATATTGGGCTTGTTCAGGGTGGTGTGGCTGTAGGTATTGTTTGCCTACTGACCTACATCTCAACACCAGCATTGAAGGAAGCAGGAACAAGAGAGAAAAAAAATTGAAAAGAAAAACCTACAGCACCTGGTATTCCCAGGTGGTCTCCCATCCAAGTACTAATCAGGCCCAGCCCTGCTTAGCTTTCAAGATCTGATGAGATTGGGCAGGTTCAGGGTGGTTGACTGTAGGTATTGCTTGTCTACTGACCTACATCTTTTATACATCTCAACACCAGCATTGAAGGAAGCAGTAACAAGAGAGAAAAAAAAAACACCTACAGCACCTGGTATTCCCAGGTGGTCTCCCATCCAAGTACTAACCAGGCCCAGCCTGCTTAGTTTCCAAGATCAGACGAGGTTGGGCTTGTTCAGGGTGGTGTGGCTGTAGGTATTGCTTGCCTACTGACCTACATCTCAACACTAGCATTGAAGGAAGCAGGAACAAGAGAGAAAAAAAACCGAAAAAAAAACGACCTACAGCACCTGGTATTCCCAGGTGGTCTCCCTTCCAAATATTACCCAGGCCCTGCTCTGCTTAGCTTCCAAGATCAGACGAGATTGGGCTTGTTCAGCGTCGTGTGGCTGTAGGTATTGCTTGCCTACTGACCTACATCTCTTATACATCTCAACACCAGCATTGAAGGAAGCAGGAACAAGAGAGAAAAAAAAACCTACAGTACCTGGTATTCCCAGGTGGTCTCCCATCCAAATATTAACCAGGCCCTGCCCTGCTTAGCTTCCAAGATCAGACGAGATTGGGCTTGTTCAGTGTGGTGTGGCTGTAGGTATTGCTTGTCTACTGACCTACTTCTCTTATACATCTCAACACCAGCATTGAAGGAAGCAGAAACAGGAGTGAAAAAAAAACCTACAGCATATGGTATTCCCAGTTGGTCTCCCATCCAAGTACTAACCAAGCCCAGCCCTGCTTATCTTCCAAGATCAGATGAGATTGGGATTGTTCAGGGTGGTGTGGCTGTAGGTATTGCTTGCCTACTGACCTACCTCTCAACACTAGCATTGAAGGAAGCAGGAACAAGAGAGAAAAAAAAAAGAAAAAAAAACCTACAGCACCTGGTATTCCCAGGTGGTCCCCCTTCCAAATATTAACCAGGCCCTGTCCTTCTTAACTTCCAAGATCAGACGAGATTGGGCTTGTTCAGCGTGGTGTGGCTGTAGGTATTGCTTGCTTACTGCCCTACATCTCTTATACATCTCAACACCAGCATTGAAGGAAGCAGGAACAAGAGAGAAAAAAAAACGAAAAAAAACAAACCTACAGGACCCGAGTATTCCAAGGTTGTCTCCCATCCAAATACTAAGCAGGCCCGGCCATGCTTAGCTTCCAAGATCAGATGATATTGGGCTTATTCAGGGTGGTGACCTACATCTCTTATACATCTCAACACCAGCATTGATGGAAGCAGGAACAGATGATATTGGGCTTTTTCAGGGTGGTGACCTACATCTCTTATACATCTCAACACCAGCATTGAAGGAAGCACGAACAAGAGAGAACAAAAAAACGAAAAAAAAAAACCTACAGCACCTGGTATTCCCAGGTGGACTCCCATGCAAGTACTAACCAAGCTAAGCCTGCTTAGCTTCCAAGATCAGACGAGATTGGGCTTGTTCAGGGTGGTGTGGCTGCAGGTATTTTTTGCCTACTGACCTACATCTCAACACCAGCATTGAAGGAAGCAGGAACAAGAGAGAAAAAAAATTGAAAAAAAAAACCTACAGCACCTGGTATTCCCAGGTGGTCTCCCATCCAAGTACTAATCAGGCCCAGCCCTGCTTAGCTTCCAAGAACCAATGAGATTGGGCATGTTCAGGGTGGTTGACTGTAGGTATTGCTTGCCTACTGACCTACATCTTTTATACATCTCAACACCAGCATTGAAGGAAGCAGGAACAAGAGAGAAAAAAAACGAAAAAAAACAAACCTACAGCACCTGGTATTCCCAGGTGGTCTCCCATCCAAGTACTAACCAGGCCCAGCCTGCTTAGCTTCCAAGATCAGATGAGGTTGGGCTCGTTCAGGGTGGTGTGGCTGTAGGTATTGCTTGCCTACTGACCTACATCTCAACACTAGCATTGAAGGAAGCAGGAACAAGAGAGAAAAAAAAACGAAAAAAAAACCTACAGCACCTGGTATTCCCAGGTGGTCTCCCTTCCAAATATTAACCAGGCCCTGGCCTGCTTAACTTCCAAGATCAGACGAGATTTGGCTTGTTCAGCGTGGTGTGGCTGTAGGTATTGCTTGCTTACTGCCCTACATCTCTTATACATCTCAACACCAGCATTGAAGGAAGCAGGAACAAGAGAGAAAAAAAACCGAAAAAAAAAAAACCTACAGCACCTGGTATTCCCAGGTTGTCTCCCATCCAAGTACTAATCAGGCCCGGCCCTGCTTAGCTTCCAAGATCAGATGAGATTGGGCATGTTCAGGGTGGTTTACTGTAGGTATTGCTTGCCTTCTGACCTACATCCCTTATACATCTCAACACCAGCATTGAAGGAAGCAGAAACAAGAGAGAAACAAAAACGAAAAAACAAAACCTACAGCACCTGGTATTCCTAGTTGTTCTACCATCCAAGTACTAATCAGGCCCAGCCCTGCTTAGCTTCCAAGATCAGATGAGATTGGGCTTGTTCAGTGTGGTGTGGCTGTAGGTAATACTTGCCTACTGACCTACATCTCTTATACATCTCAACCCCAGCATTGAAGGAAGCAGAAACAAGAGAGAAAAAAAAACCTACAGCACCAGATATTCCCAGGTGGTCTCCCATCCAAGTACTAACCAGGCTCAGCCTGCTTAGCGTCCAAGATCAGATGAGATTGGGCATGTTCAGGGTGGTTGACTGTAGGTATTGCTTGTTTACTGACCTACATCTCTTCTACATCTAAACACCGGCATTGAAGGAAGCAGAAACAAGAGAGAAAAAAACCCATAAAAAAACCTACAGCACCTGGTATTCCCAGGTGGTCTCCCATCCAAGTACTAACCAGGCTTAACCTGCTTAGCATCCAAGATCAGATGAGATTGGGCATGTTCAGGGAGGTTGACTGTAGGTATTGCTTGTTTACTGACCTACATCTCTTCTACATCTAAACACCGGCATTGAAGGAAGCAGAAACAAGAGAGAAAAAAAAACATAAAAAAACCTACAGCACCTGGTATTCCCAGGTGGTCTCCCATCCAAGTACTAACCAGGCCAGGCCTGCTTAGCTTTTAAGATCAGACAAGATTGGGCTTGTTCAGGGTGGTGTGGCTGTAGGTATTGCTTGCCTACTGACCTACATCTCTTATACATCCGAACACCAGCATTGAAGGAAGCAGGAACAAGAGAGAAAAAAAAAAGAAAAAAAAACCTACATCACCTGGTATTCCCAGGTGGTTTCCCATGCAAGTACTAAATAGGCCGGCCCTGCTTAGCTTCCAAGTTTTGACGAGATTGGGCTTGTTTAGGGTGGTGTGGCTGTAGGTATTGCTTGCCTACTGACCTACATCTCTTATACATCTCAACACCAGCATTGAAGGAAGCAGGAAGAAGAGAGAAAAAAAAAAGAAAAAAAAACCTACAGCACCTGGTATTCCCAGGTGGTCTCCCTTCCAAATATTAACCAGGCCAGGCCTGCTTAGCTTTTAAGATCAGACAAGATTGGGCTTGTTCAGGGTGGTGTGGCTGTAGGTATTGCTTGCCTACTGACCTACATCTCTTATACATCCGAACACCAGCATTGAAGGAAGCAGGAACAAGAGAGAAAAAAAAAAGAAAAAAAAACCTACATCACCTGGTATTCCCAGGTGGTTTCCCATGCAAGTACTAAATAGGCCGGCCCTGCTTAGCTTCCAAGTTTTGACGAGATTGGGCTTGTTTAGGGTGGTGTGGCTGTAGGTATTGCTTGCCTACTGACCTACATCTCTTATACATCTCAACACCAGCATTGAAGGAAGCAGGAAGAAGAGAGAAAAAAAAAAGAAAAAAAAACCTACATCACCTGGTATTCCCAGGTGGTCTCCCATCCAAGTACTAACCAGGCCCGGCCCTGCTTAGCTTCGAAAATCAGACGAAATTGGGCTTGTTCAGGGTGGTGTGACTATACGTATTGCTTGCCGACTGACTTACATCTCTTATACATCTCAACACCAGCATTGATGGAAGCAGGAACAAGAGAGAAAAAAAAACGAAAAAAAAAAACCTACAGCACCTGGAATTCCCAGGTGCTCTCCCATCCATGTACTAACAAGGCCTGGCCCTGCTAAGCTTCCAAAATCAGATGAGATTGGTCTTATTCAGGGTGGAGTTGCTGTAGGTATTGCTTGCCTACTGACCTACATCTCTTATACATGTCAACACCAGCATTGAAGGAAGCAGGAACAAGAGAGAAAAAAAAATGAAAAAAAAAAAAACCTACATCACCTGGTATTCCCAGATGGTCTCCCATCCAAGTACTAACCAGGCTCAGCCTGCTTAGCTTCCAAGATCAGAACTGATTGGGCTTGTTCAGGGTGGTGTGGCTGTAGGTATTGCTTGCCTACTGACCTACATCTTTTATACATCTCAACACCAGCATTGAAGGAAGCAGGAACAACAGAGAAAAAAAAATGAAAAAAAAAAAAACCTACATCACCTTGTATTCCCAGGTGGTCTCCCATCCAAGTACTAACCAGGCCCAGCCCTGCTTAGCTTCCAAGATCAGACGAGATTGGGCTTGTTCAGGTTGGTGTGGCTGTAGGTATTGTTTGTTTACTGACCTACATCTCTTATTAATCTCAACACCAGCATTGAAGGAAGCAGGAACAAGAGAGAAAAAAAAACGAAAAAAAAAAAAACCTACAGCACCTGCTATTCCCAGGTGGTCTCCCATCCAAGTACTAACCAGGCCCGGCCCTGCTTAACATCCAAGATCAGACAAGATTGGGCTTTTTCAGGGTGGTGTGGCTGTAGGTATTGCTTTCTTACTGACCTACATCTCTTATACATTTCAATACCAGCATTGAAGGAAGCAGGAACAAGAGAGAAAAAATTGAAGGAAGCAGGAACAAGAGAGAAAAAAAAATGAAAAAAAAAACCCTACAGCACCTGGTATTCCCAGGTGGTCTCCCATCCAAGTACTAACCAGGCCCAGCCCTGCTTAGCTTCCAAGATCAGATGATATTGGGCTTATTCAGGGTGGTGTGGCTGTAGGTATTGCTTGCTTACTGACCTACATCTCTTATACACTGACCTACATCTCTTATACATCTCAACACCAGCATTGATGGAAGCAGGAACAAGAGAGAAAAAAAACCGAAAAAAAACAACCTACAGCACCTGGTATTCCCAGGTGCTCTCCCATCCAAGTACTAACAAGGCCTGGCCCTGCTAAGCTTCCAAAATCAGATGAGATTGGGCTTATTCAGGGTGGAGTTGCTGTAGCTATTGCTTGCCTACTGACCTACATCTCTTATACATCTCAACACCAGCATTGAAGGAAGCAGGAACAAGAGGGAAAAAAAAATGAAAAAAAAAAACCATACAGCACCTGGTATTCCCAGGTAGTCTCCCATCCAAGTAATAATCAAGCCTGGCCCTGCTTAGCTTCCAAGATCAGATGAGATTGGGCATGTTCAGGGTGGTTGACTGTAGATATTGTTTGTCTACTGACCTACATCTCTTATACATCTCAACACCAGCATTGAAGGAAGCAGGAACAAGAGAGAAAAAAAAACATAAAAAAAAAAATCTACAGCACCTGGTATTCCCAGGTGGTCTCCCATCCAAGTACTAACCAGGCCCAGCCAGCTTAGCTTCCAAGATCAGATGAGATTGGGCTTGTTCAGGGTGGTGTGGCTATAGGTATTGCTTGCCTACTGACCTACATCTCAACACTAGCATTGAAGGAAGCAGGAACAAGAGAGAAAAAAAAACAAAAAAAACAAACCTACAGCATTTGGTATTCCCAGGTGGTCTCCCATCCAAGTACTAACCAAGTCCAGCCCTGCTTAGCTTCCAAGATCAGGCTTGTGCAGGGTGGTGTGGTTGTAGGTATTGGTTGCCTACTGACCTACATCTCTTATACATTTCAATACCAGCATTGAAGGAAGCAGGAACAAGAGAGAAAAAAAAACAAAAAAAAAAACAAAAATCAAAAGCACCAGGTATTCCTAGTTGTTCTACCATCCAAGTACTAATCAGGCCTGGCCCTGCTTAGCTTCCAAGATCAGACAAGATTGGGCTTGTGCAGGGTGGTGTGGTTGTAGGTATTGCTTGCCTACTGAACTACATCTCTTATACATCTCAACACCAGCATTAAAGGAAGCACGAACAAGAGAGAACAAAAAAACGAAAAAAAAAAACCTACAGCACCTGGTATTCCCAGGTGGACTCCCAACTAAGTACTAACCAAGCTCAGCCTGCTTAGCTTCCAAGATCAGATGAGATTGGGCTTGTTCAGGGTGGTGTGGCTGTAGGTATTGCTTGCCTACTGACCTACATCTCAACACTAGCATTGAAGGAAGCAGGAACAAGAGAGAAAAAAACCTGAAAAAAAACAAACCTACAGGACCCTGGTATTCCAAGGTGGTCTCCCATCCAAGTACTAACCAGGCCTGGCCCTGCTTAGCTTCCAAGATCAGATGATATTGGGCTTATTCAGGGTGGTGTGGCTGTAGGTATTGCTTGCTTGCTGACCTACATCTCTTATACACTGACCTACATCTCTTATACATCTCAACACCAGCATTGATGGAAGCAGGAACAAGAGAGAAAAAAAAACGAGAAAAAAAAACCTACAGCACCTGGTATTCCCAGGTGCTCTCCCATTCAAGTACTAACAAGGCCTGGCCCTGCTAAGCTTCCAAAATCAGATGAGATTGGGCTTATTCAGGGTAGAGTTGCTGTAGCTATTGCTTGCCTACTGACCTACATCTCTTATACATCTCAACACCAGCATTGAAGGAAGCAGGAACAAGCGAGAAAAAAAAACGAAAAAAAAAACCCTACATCACCTGGTGTTCCCAGGTGGTCTCCCATCCAAGTACTAACCAGAAGCGACCCTGCTTATCTTCCAAGATCAGATGAGATAGGGCTTGTTCAGGGTGGTGTGGCTGTATGTATTACTTGCTTACTGACCTTCATCTCTTATACATCTCTACACCAGCATTGAAGGAAGCAGGAACAAGAGAGAAAAAAAACCGAAAAAAAAAAACCTACAGCACCTGGTATTCCCAGGTGGTCTCCCATCCAAGTACTAACAAGGCCTGGCCCTGCTTAGCTTCCAAAATCAGATGAGATTGGGCATGTTCAGGGTGGTTGACTGTACGTATTGTTTGCCTATTGACCTACATCTCTTATACATCTCAACACCAGCATTGAAGGAAGCAGGAACAAGAGAGAAAATAAAATGAAAAAAAAAACCTGCAGCACCTGGTATTCCCAGGTGGTCTCCCATCCAAGTACTAACAAGGCCCGGCTCTGCTTAGTTTCCAAGATCAGATCAGATTGGGCTTGTTCAGGCTGGTATGGCTATAGGTATTGCTTGCCTACTGACCTACATCTCTTATACATCTCAACACCTGCATTGAAGGAAGCAGGAACAAGCGAGAAAAAAACCCGAAAATAAACCCTACATCACCTGATGTTCCCAGGTGGTCTCCCATCCAAGTACTAACCAGGCCCAACCCTGCTTAGCTTCCAAGTTTAGACGAGATAGGGCTTGTTCAGGGTGGTGTGGCTGTACGTATCACTTGCTTACTGACCTACATCTCTTATACATCTCAACACCAGCATTGAAGGAAGCAGGAACAACAGAGAAAAAAAAATCCTACAGCACCTTGTATTCCTAGGTGGTCTCCCATCCAAGTACTAACAAGGCCTGGCCCTGCTTAGCTTCCAAAATCAGGTGAGATTGGGCTTATTCAGGGTGGAGTTGCTGTAGGTATTGCTTGTCTACTGACCTACATCTCTTATACATCTCAACACCAGCATTGAAGGAAGCAGGAACAAGAGAGAAAAAAAAATGAAAAAAAAAAAACCTACAGCACCTGGTATTCCCAGGTGGTCTCCCATCAAAGTACTAACCAGGCCCAGCCCTGCTTAACTTCCAAGATCAGATGAGATTGGGCTTGTTCATTGTGGTGTGGCTGTAGGTATTGCTTGCCTACTGACCTACATCTCAACAACAGCATTGAAGGAAGCAGGAACAAGCGAGAAAAAACCCCGAAAATAAACCCTACATCACCTGATGTTCCCAGGTGGTCTCCCATCCAAGTGCTAACCAGGCCCAACCCTGCTTAGCTTCCAAGTTTAGACGAGATAGGGCTTGTTCAGGGTGGTGTGGCTGTACGTATCACTTGCTTACTGACCTACATCTCTTATACATCTCAACACCAGCATTGAAGGAAGCAGGAACAACAGAGAAAAAAAAATCCTACAGCACCTTGTATTCCTAGGTGGTCTCCCATCCAAGTACTAACAAGGCCTGGCCCTGCTTAGCTTCCAAAATCAGGTGAGATTGGGCTTATTCAGGGTGGAGTTGCTGTAGGTATTGCTTGTCTACTGACCTACATCTCTTATACATCTCAACACCAGCATTGAAGGAAGCAGGAACAAGAGAGAAAAAAAAACGAAAAAAAAAAAACCTACAGCACCTGGTATTCCCAGATGGTCTCCCATCAAAGTACTAACCAGGCCCAGCGCTGCTTAACTTCCAAGATCAGACGAGATTGGGCTTGTTCATTGTGGTGTGGCTGTAGGTATTGCTTGCCTACTGACCTACATCTCAACAACAGCATTGAAGGAAGCAGAAACAAGAGAGAAAAAAAAACGAAAAAAAAAAAATACCTACAGCACCTGGTATTCCCAGGTGGTCTCCCATCCAAGTACTAACCAGGCCTGGCCTGCTTAGCTTCCAAGATCAGATGAGATTGGGCTTGTTCAGGGTGGTGTGGCTGTAGGTGTTGTTTGCCTACTGACCTACATCTCTTATACATCTCAACACCAGCATTGAAGGAAGCAGGAACAAGAGAGAAAATAAAATGAAAAAAAAAAACCTACAGCACCTGGTATTCCCAGGTGGTCTCCCAACCAAGTACTAACCAGGCCTGGCCCTGCTTAGCTTCCAAGATAAGATGAGATTGGGCTTTTTCAGGGTGGTGTGACTGTAGGTATTGCTTGCTTGCTTACTGACCTACATCTCTTATACATCTCAACACCAGCATTGAAGGAAGCAGGAACAACAGAGAAAAAAAAACCTACAGCACCTGGTATTACCAGGTGGTCTCCCATCCAAGTACTAATCAGGCCCGGCCCTGCTTAGTTTCCAAGATCAGATGAGATTGGGCA
>JAVHZZ010000049.1:517500-520000 GCA_036250195.1 Mixophyes australis
GAAGGAAGCAGGAACAATAGAGAAAATAAAATGAAAAAAAAAAGCTACAGCACCTGGTATTCCCAGGTGGTCTGCCATCCAAGTACTAACCAGGCCCAGGCCTCCTTAGCTTCCAAGATCAGACGAGATTGGGTTTGTTCAGGCTGGTTTACTGTAGGTATTGCTTGCATACTGACTTACATCTCTTATACATCTCAACACCAGCATTGAAGGAAGCAGGAACAAGAGAGAAAAAAAAAATGAAAAAAAAAACCTACAGCACCTGGTATTCCCAGGTGGTCTCCCATCCAAGTACTAACCAGGTGTGGCCCTCCTTAGCTTCCAAGATCAGACGAGATTGGGCTTGTTCACAGTGGTGTGGCTGTAGGTATTGCTTGCCTACTGACCTACATCTCTTATACATCTCAACACCAGCATTGAAGGAAGCAGGAACAAGAGAGAAAAAAACCCCAAAAAAAACCCTACATCACCTGGTGTCCCCAGGTGGTCTCCCATCCAAGTAGTAGCCAGCAGCAACCCTGCTTAGCTTCCAAGATCAGATTAGATAGGGCTTGTTCAGGGTGGTGTTGCTGTACGTATTACTAGCTTACTGACCTACATCTCTTATACATCTCAACACCAGCATTGAAGGAAGCAGGAACAAGAGAGAAAAAAAAAACCTACAGCACCTTGTATTCCCAGGTGGTCTCCCATCCAAGTACTAACCAGGCCTGGCGCTGCTTATCTTCCAAGATCAGATGAGATTGGGCTTTTTCAGGGTAGTGTGGCTGTAGGTATTGCTTGCTTACTTACTGACCTACATCTCTTATACATCTCAACACCAGCATTGAAGGAAGCAGGAACAAGAGAGAAAAAAAACCGAAAAAAAAAAAACCTACTCCACCTGGTATTCCCAGGTGGTCTCCCATCCAAGTACTAAGCAGGCCCAGCACTGCTTAGCTTCCAAGATCAGACGAGATAGGGCTTGTTCAGGGTGGTGTGGCTGTAGGTATTGTTTGCCTACTGACCTACATCTCTTATACATCTCAACAGCAGCACTGAAGAAAGCAGGAATAACAGAGAAAAAAAAACTACAGGACCTTGCATTCCCAGGTGGTCTCCCATCCAAGTACTAACCAGGCCCAGCTCTGTTTAGCTTCCAAGATTAGGCTTGTTCAGGTTGGTGTGACTGTAGTTATTGCTTGCGTACTGACCTACATCTCTTATACATCTTAACACCAGCATTGAAGGAAGCAGGAACAAGAGAGAAAAAAAAAAACCTACAGCACCTGGTATTCCCAGGTGGACTCCCATCCAAGTACTAATCAGGCCCAGCACTTCTTAGCTTCCAAGATCAGATGAGATTGGGCTTTTTCAGGGTGGTGTGACTGTAGGTATTGCTTGCTTGCTTGCTTGCTTACTGACCTACATCTCTTATACATCTCAACACCAGCATTGAAGGAAGCAGGAACAACAGAGAAAAAAAAAGCTACAGCACCTGGTATTCCCAGGTGGTCTCCCATCCAAGTACTAATCAGGCCTGGCCCTGCTTAGCTTCCAAGATCAGATGAGATTGGGCATGTTCAGGGTGGTTGACTGTACGTATTGTTTGCCTACTGACCTACATCTCTTATACATCTCAACACCATCATTGAAGGAAGCAGGAACAAGAGAGAAAAACAAACAAAAAAAAAAAACCTACAGCACTGGTATTCCCAGGTGGTCTCCCATCCAAGTACTAACCACACCCGGCCTGCTTAGTTTCTAAGATCAGATGAGATTGGGCTTGTTCAGGGTGGGGAGGCTGTAGGTATTGCTTGCCTACTGACCTACATCTCAACACCAGCATTGAAGGAAGCAGGAACAACGGAGAAAATAAAATGAAAAAAAAAACCTACAGCACCTGGTATTCCCAGGTGGTCTCCCATCCAAGTACTAACCAGGCCCGGCCCTGCTTAGCTTCAAAGATCAGATCAGATTGGGCATGTTCAGGGTGGTTTACTGTAGGTATTGCTTGCCTACTGACGTACATCTCTTATACATCTCAACACCAGCATTGAAGGAAGCAGGAACAAGAGAGAAAATAAAATAAAAAAAAACAACCTACAGCACCTGGTATTCCCATGTGGTCTCCCATCCAAGTACTAACCAGGCCCGGCCCTCCTTAGCTTCAAAGATCAGACGAGATTGGGCTTGTTCAGGGTAGTGTGGCTGTAGGTATTGCTTGCTTACTGACCTACATCTCTTATACATCTCAACACCAGCATTGAAGGAAGCAGGAACAAGCGAGAAAAAAACCCGAAAATAAACCCTACATCACCTGATGTTCCCAGGTGGTCTCCCATCCAAGTACTAACCATGCCCGACCCTGCTTAGCTTCCAAGTTTAGACGAGATAGGGCTTGTTCAGGGTGGTGTGGCTGTACGTATCACTTGCTAACTGACCTACATCTCTTATACATCTCAACACCAGCATTGAAGGAAGCAGGAACAACAGAGAAAAAAAAAACCTACAGCACCTT
>JAVHZZ010000049.1:522500-530000 GCA_036250195.1 Mixophyes australis
CTAACAAGGCCTGGCCCTGCTTAGCTTCCAAAATCAGATGAGATTGGGCTTATTCAGGGTGGAGTTGCTGTAGGTATTGCTTGTCTACTGACCTACATCTCTTATACATCTCAACACCAGCATTGAAGGAAGCAGGAACAAGAGAGAAAAAAAAACGAAAATAAAACCTACATCACCTGGTGTTCCCAGGTGGTCTCCCATCCAAGTACTAACCAGAAGCGACCCTGCTTAGCTTCCAAGATCAGATGAGATAGGGCTTGTTCAGGGTGGTGTGGCTGTAGGTATTGTTTGCCTACTGACCTACATCTCTTATACATCTCAACAGCAGCACTGAAGGAAGCAGGAATAACAGAGAAAAAAAACTACAGGACCTTGCATTCCCAGGTGGTCTCCCATCCAAGTACTAACCAGGCCCAGCTCTGCTTAGCTTCCAAGATTAGGCTTGTTCAGGTTGGTGTGACTGTAGTTATTGCTTGCGTACTGACCTACATCTCTTATACATCTTAACACCAGCATTGAAGGAAGCAGGAACAAGAGAGAAAAAAAAAAACCTACAGCACCTGGTATTCCCAGGTGGTCTCCCATCCAAGTACTAATCAGGCCCGGCACTTCTTAGCTTCCAAGATCAGATGAGATTGGGCTTTTTCAGGGTGGTGTGACTGTAGGTATTGCTTGCTTGCTTACTGACCTACATCTCTTATACATCTCAACACCAGCATTGAAGGAAGCAGGAACAACAGAGAAAAAAAAAGCTACAGCACCTGGTATTCCCAGGTGGTCTCCCATCCAAGTACTAATCAGGCCCGGCCCTGCTTAGCTTCCAAGATCAGATGAGATTGGGCATGTTCAGGGTGGTTGACTGTACGTATTGTTTGCCTACTGACCTACATCTCTTATACATCTCAACACCATCATTGAAGGAAGCAGGAACAAGAGAGAAAAAAACCCGAAAATAAACCCTACATCACCTGATGTTCCCAGGTGGTCTCCCATCCAAGTACTAACCATGCCCGACCCTGCTTAGCTTCCAAGTTTAGACGAGATAGGGCTTGTTCAGGGTGGTGTGGCTGTACGTATCACTTGCTAACTGACCTACATCTCTTATACATCTCAACACCAGCATTGAAGGAAGCAGGAACAACAGAGAAAAAAAAAACCTACAGCACCTTGTATTCCCATGTGGTCTCCCATCCAAGTACTAACAAGGCCTGGCCCTGCTTAGCTTCCAAAATCAGATGAGATTGGGCTTATTCAGGGTGGAGTTGCTGTAGGTATTGCTTGTCTACTGACCTACATCTCTTATACATCTCAACACCAGCATTGAAGGAAGCAGGAACAAGAGAGAAAAAAAAACGAAAATAAAACCTACATCACCTGGTGTTCCCAGGTGGTCTCCCATCCAAGTACTAACCAGAAGCGACCCTGCTTAGCTTCCAAGATCAGATGAGATAGGGCTTGTTCAGGGTGGTGTGGCTGTCCGTATTACTTGCTTTCTGACCTACATCTCTTATACATCTCAACACCAGCATTGAAGATAGCAGGAACAAGAGAGAAAAAAAACGAAAAAAAAAAAAACCTACAGCACCTGGTATTCCCGGGTGGTCTCCCATCCAAGTACTAACCAGGGACGACCCTGCTTAGCTTCCAAGTTTAGACGAGATAGGGCTTGTTCAGGGTGGTGTGGCTGTACGTATTACTTGCTTACTGACCTACATCTCTTATACATCTCAACACCGGCATTGAAGGAAGCAGGAACAACAGAGAAAAAAAAAACCTACAGCAATTTGTATTCCCAGGTGGTCTCCCATCCAAGTACTAACAAGGCCTGGCCCTGCTTAGCTTCCAAAATCAGATGAGATTGGGCTTATTCAGGGTGGAGTTGCTGTAGGTGTTGCTTGCCTACTGACCTACATCTCTTATACATCTCAACACCAGCATTGAAGGAAGCAGGAACAAGAGAGAAAAAAAAACGAAAAAAAAAAAACCTACAGCACCTGGTATTCCCGGGTGGTCTCCCATCCAAGTACTAACCAGGGACGACCCTGCTTAGCTTCCAAGTTTAGACGAGATAGGGCTTGTTCAGGGTGGTGTGGCTGTACGTATTACTTGCTTACTGACCTACATCTCTTATACATCTCAACACCGGCATTGAAGGAAGCAGGAACAACAGAGAAAAAAAAACCTACAGCAATTTGTATTCCCAGGTGGTCTCCCATCAAAGTACTAACCAGGCCCAGCCCTGCTTAACTTCCAAGATCAGACGAGATTGGGCTTGTTTAGGGTGGTGTGGCTGTAGGTAATGCTTGCCTACTGACCTACATCTCAACAACAGCATTGAAGGAAGCAGGAACAAGAGAGAAAAAAAAACGAAAAAAAAAAAAAAACTACAGCACCTGGTATTCCCAGGTGGTCTCCCATCCAAGTACTAATCAGGCCCGGCGCTGCTTAGCTTCCAAGATCAGATGAGATTGGGCATGTTCAGGGTGGTTGACTGTACGTATTGTTTGCTTACTGACCTACATCTCTTATACATCTCAACACCATCATTGAAGGAAGCCGGAACAAGAGAGAAAAACAAACAAAAAAAAAAAAACCTACAGCACCAGGTATTCCCAGGTGGTCTCCCATCCAAGTACTAACCAGGCCCGGCCTGCTTAGCTTCCAAGATCAGATGAGATTGGGCTTGTTCAGGGTGGTGTGGCTGTAGGTGTTGTTTGCCTACTGACCTACATCTCTTATACATCTCAACACCAGCATTGAAGGAAGCAGGAACAAGAGAGAAAATAAAATGAAAAAAAAAAACCTACAGCACCTGGTATTCCCAGGTGGTCTCCCAACCAAGTACTAACCAGGCCCGGCCCTGCTTAGCTTCCAAGATCAGATGAGATTGGGCTTTTTCAGGTTGGTGTGACTGTAGGTATTGCTTGCTTGCTTACTGACCTACGTCTCTTATACATCTCAACACCAGCATTGAAGGCAGCAGGAACAACAGAGAAAAAAAAACCTACAGCACCTGGTATTCCCAGGTGGTCTCCCACCCAAGTACTAATCAGGCCCGGCCCTGCTTAGCTTCCAAGATCAGATGAGATTGGGCATATTCAGGGTGGTTGACTGTACGTATTGTTTGCTTACTGACCTACATCTCTTATACATCTCAACACCATCATTGAAGGAAGCAGGAACAAGAGAGAAAAACAAACAAAAAAAAAAAAACCTACAGCACCTGGTATTCCCAGGTGGTCTCCCATCCAAGTACTAACCAGGCATGGCCTGCTTAGTTTCTAAGATCAGATGAGATTGGGCTTGTTCAGGGTGGGGAGGCTGTAGCTATTGCTTGCCTACTGACCTACATCTCAACACTAGTATTGAAGGAAGCAGGAACAAGAGAGATAAAAAAACCAAAAAAAAAAACCTACAGCACCTGGTATTCCCAGGTGGTCTCCCATCCAAGTACTAACCAGGCCCGGCCTGCTTAGCTTCCAAGATCAGATGAGATTGGGCTTGTTCAGGGTGGTGTGGCTGTAGGTGTTGTTTGCCTACTGACCTACATCTCTTATACATCTTAACACCAGCATTGAAGGAAGCAGGAACAAGAGAGAAAATAAAATGAAAAAAAAACCTACAGCACCTGGTATTCCCAGGTGGTCTTCCATCCAAGAACTAACCAGGCCTGGCCCTGCTTAGCTTCCAAGATCAGATCAGATTGGGCATGTTCAGGGTGGTTTACTGTAGGTATTGCCTGCCTACTGACGTACATCTCTTATACATCTCAACACCAGCATTGAAGGAAGCAGGAACAAGAGAGAAAATAAAATGAAAAAAAACAACCTACAGCACCTGGTATTCCCATGTGGTCTCCCATCCAAGTACTAACCAGGCCCGGCCCTCCTTAGCTTCAAAGATCAGATGAGATTGGGCTTATTCAGGGTGGTGGGGCTGTAGGTATAGCTTGCCTACTGACCTACATCTCTTATACATCTCAACACCAGCATTGAAGGAAGCAGGAACAAGTAAGAAAAAAAACCGAAAATAAAACCTACATCACCTGGTGTTCCCAGGTGGTCTCCCATCCAAGTACTAACAAGGCCTGGCCCTGCTTAGCTTCCAAAATCAGATGAGATTGGGCTTATTCAGGGTGGAGTTGCTGTAGGTATTGCTTGTCTACTGACCTACATCTCTTATACATCTCAACACCAGCATTGAAGGAAGCAGGAACAAGAGAGAAAAAAAAACGAAAATAAAACCTACATCACCTGGTGTTCCCAGGTGGTCTCCCATCCAAGTACTAACCAGAAGCGACCCTGCTTAGCTTCCAAGATCAGATGAGATAGGGCTTGTTCAGGGTGGTGTGGCTGTAGGTATTGTTTGCCTACTGACCTACATCTCTTATACATCTCAACAGCAGCACTGAAGGAAGCAGGAATAACAGAGAAAAAAAAACTACAGGACCTTGCATTCCCAGGTGGTCTCCCATCCAAGTACTAACCAGGCCCAGCTCTGCTTAGCTTCCAAGATTAGGCTTGTTCAGGTAGGTGTGACTGTAGTTATTGCTTGCGTACTGACCTACATCTCTTATACATCTTAACACCAGCATTGAAGGAAGCAGGAACAAGAGAGAAAAAAAAAAACCTACAGCACCTGGTATTCCCAGGTGGTCTCCCATCCAAGTACTAATCAGGCCCGGCACTTCTTAGCTTCCAAGATCAGATGAGATTGGGCTTTTTCAGGGTGGTGTGACTGTAGGTATTGCTTGCTTGCTTACTGACCTACATCTCTTATACATCTCAACACCAGCATTGAAGGAAGCAGGAACAACAGAGAAAAAAAAAGCTACAGCACCTGGTATTCCCAGGTGGTCTCCCATCCAAGTACTAATCAGGCCCGGCCCTGCTTAGCTTCCAAGATCAGATGAGATAGGGCATGTTCAGGGTGGTTGACTGTACGTATTGTTTGCCTACTGACCTACATCTCTTATACATCTCAACACCATCATTGAAGGAAGCAGGAACAAGAGAGAAAAAAACCCGAAAATAAACCCTACATCACCTGATGTTCCCAGGTGGTCTCCCATCCAAGTACTAACCATGCCCGACCCTGCTTAGCTTCCAAGTTTAGACGAGATAGGGCTTGTTCAGGGTGGTGTGGCTGTACGTATCACTTGCTAACTGACCTACATCTCTTATACATCTCAACACCAGCATTGAAGGAAGCAGGAACAACAGAGAAAAAAAAAACCTACAGCACCTTGTATTCCCAGGTGGTCTCCCATCCAAGTACTAACAAGGCCTGGCCCTGCTTAGCTTCCAAAATCAGATGAGATTGGGCTTATTCAGGGTGGAGTTGCTGTAGGTATTGCTTGTCTACTGACCTACATCTCTTATACATCTCAACACCAGCATTGAAGGAAGCAGGAACAAGAGAGAAAAAAAAACGAAAATAAAACCTACATCACCTGGTGTTCCCAGGTGGTCTCCCATCCAAGTACTAACCAGAAGCGACCCTGCTTAGCTTCCAAGATCAGATGAGATAGGGCTTGTTCAGGGTGGTGTGGCTGTCCGTATTACTTGCTTACTGACCTACATCTCTTTTACATCTCAACTCCGGCATTGAAGGAAGCAGGAACAGCAGAGAAAAAAAAAACCTACAGCAATTTGTATTCCCAGGTGGTCTCCCATCAAAGTACTAACCAGGCCCAGCCCTGCTTAACTTCCAAGATCAGACGAGATTGGGCTTGTTTAGGGTGGTGTGGCTGTAGGTATTGCTTGCCTACTGACCTACATCTCAACAACAGCATTGAAGGAAGCAGGAACAAGAGAGAAAAAAAAACGAAAAAAAAAAAACCTACAGCACCTGGTATTCCCAGGTGGTCTCCCATCAAAGTACTAACCAGGCCCAGCCCTGCTTAACTTCCAAGATCAGACGAGATTGGGCTTGTTTAGGGTGGTGTGGCTGTAGGTATTGCTTGCCTACTGACCTACATCTCAACAACAGCATTGAAGGAAGCAGGAACAAGAGAGAAAAAAAAACGAAAAAAAAAAAACCTACAGCACCAGGTATTCCCAGGTGGTCTCCCATCCAAGTACTAACCATGCCCGGCCTGCTTAGCTTCCAAGATCAGATGAGATTGGGCTTGTTCAGGGTGGTGTGGCTGTAGGTGTTGTTTGCCTACTGACCTACATCTCTTATACATCTCAACACCAGCATTGAAGGAAGCAGGAACAAGAGAGAAAATAAAATGAAAAAAAAAAACCTACAGCACCTGGTATTCCCAGGTGGTCTCCCAACCAAGTACTAACCAGGCCCGGCCCTGCTTAGCTTCCAAGATCAGATGAGATTGGGCTTTTTCAGGTTGGTGTGACTGTAGGTATTGCTTGCTTGCTTACTGACCTACGTCTCTTATACATCTCAACACCAGCATTGAAGGCAGCAGGAACAACAGAGAAAAAAAAACCTACAGCACCTGGTATTCCCAGGTGGTCTCCCACCCAAGTACTAATCAGGCCCGGCCCTGCTTAGCTTCCAAGATCAGATGAGATTGGGCATGTTCAGGGTGGTTGACTGTACGTATTGTTTGCTTACTGACCTACATCTCTTATACATCTCAACACCATCATTGAAGGAAGCAGGAACAAGAGAGAAAAACAAACAAAAAAAAAAAAACTTACAGCACCTGGTATTCCCAGGTGGTCTCCCATCCAAGTACTAACCAGGCACGGCCTGCTTAGTTTCTAAGATCAGATGAGATTGGGCTTGTTCAGGGTGGGGAGGCTGTAGGTATTGCTTGCCTACTGACCTACATCTCAACACTAGTATTGAAGGAAGCAGGAACAAGAGAGATAAAAAAACCAAAAAAAAAAACCTACAGCACCTGGTATTCCCAGGTGGTCTCCCATCCAAGTACTAACCAGGCCCGGCCTGCTTAGCTTCCAAGATCAGATGAGATTGGGCTTGTTCAGGGTGGTGTGGCTGTAGGTGTTGTTTGCCTACTGACCTACATCTCTTATACATCTTAACACCAGCATTGAAGGAAGCAGGAACAAGAGAGAAAATAAAATGAAAAAAAAACCTACAGCACCTGGTATTCCCAGGTGGTCTTCCAACCAAGAACTAACCAGGCCTGGCCCTGCTTAGCTTCCAAGATCAGATCAGATTGGGCATGTTCAGGGTGGTTTACTGTAGGTATTGCCTGCCTACTGACGAACATCTCTTATACATCTCAACACCAGCATTGAAGGAAGCAGGAACAAGAGAGAAAATAAAATGAAAAAAAACAACCTACAGCACCTGGTATTCCCAGGTGGTCTCCCAACCAAGTACTAACCAGGCCCGGCCCTTCTTAGCTTCCAAGATCAGATGAGATTGGGCTTTTTCAGGTTGGTGTGACTGTAGGTATTGCTTGCTTGCTTACTGACCTACGTCTCTTATACATCTCAACACCAGCATTGAAGGCAGCAGGAACAACAGAGAAAAAAAAACCTACAGCACCTGGTATTCCCAGGT
>JAVHZZ010000049.1:537500-542500 GCA_036250195.1 Mixophyes australis
GTGGGACCCTGGGTATCAGTCTCCCTACGGATGTAGGCTCACCAATTCCCCAGAATCTGCGAGTGTCTCCCGATGGAGTGGTAACAGAATCAGTCCTAGAGGTACACTGTCCGATCTCTGTCAAGAAGCTCCTGCCTCAAGCATTCCTTTAAGGCCCTGCGAGAATACGGTTACTCTCTAACAGGTCCTTGCTGTCTCCAGATTCTCCAACAACAACCCCCATCCCCCAGACAGCTCCTTTTTGGTCCCTTCTCACCACCCCCCCCACTCACTGTCCTCTTGTGATTGGTGGTGTGAAGAGTTTGGGTGGTAACCGGGGTGGAAATAGTGCATGACATCAGTGGTCACCCCTTGCTGTGATGGTGCCATTCAGACTGTGTTGCAGACTTGCTAGAACAATAGTTAGCAAACAGGGAGAGACCCCCTACTGATTTTAGATAAGGTCCTGACCCTCCTTTTTTTAACCCGTTCCACTACTTTTTGATGTCACAGGGTCCACAGCTGATTCACACTACCTGTGAGCTGCCTCTCCCCTCCCTCTCTGGACACCACAGAAATAACAGATCTGGCCACCGGGCGGCATTTAATAACAGAGTGGGCCATGGTTGTTCAATTGGCCCACTGAGGACAGACCGGGTTGGCACGATATTCTCAATATAAGGCCCGGGTCTGTCACAATCTCTTATACATCTCAACAACAGCATTGAAGGAAGCAGGAATAAGAGAGAAAAAAAAACGAAAAAAAAAAAACCTACAGCACCTGGTATTCCCAGGTGGTCTCCCATCCAAGTACTAACTAGGCCTGGCCCTGCTTAGCTTCCAAGATCAGATGATATTGGGCTTATTCAGGGTGTTGTGGCTGTAGGTATTGCTTGCTCACTGACCTACATCTCTTATACATCTCAACACCAGCATTGAAGGAAGCAGGAACAACAGAGAAAAAAAAACCCTACAACACCTTGTATTTCCAGGTGGTCTACCATCCAAGTACTAACCAGGCCCTGCTTAACTTCCAAAATTAGACGAGTTTAAGCTTGTTCAGGGTGGTGTGGCTGTACATATTGCTTGCCTACTGACCTACATCTCTTATACATCTCAACACCAGCATTGAAGGAAGCAGGAACAACAGAGAAAAAAAAACCCTACAACACCTTGTATTTCCAGGTGGTCTACCATCCAAGTACTAACCAGGCCCTGCTTAACTTCCAAAATTAGACGAGTTTAAGCTTGTTCAGGGTGGTGTGGCTGTACATATTGCTTGCCTACTGACCTACATCTCTTATACATCTCAACACCAGCATTGAAGGAAGCAGGAACAAGAGAGAAAAAAAAATGAAAAAACAAACAAACCTACAGCACCTTGTAATCTCAGGTGGTCTCCCATCCAAGTACTAACAAGGCCTGGCCCTGCTAAGCTGCCAAAATCAGATGAGATTGGGCTTATTAAGGGTGGAGTTGCTGTAGGTATTGCTTGCCTACTGACCTATATCTCTTAAACATCTCAACAAAAGAATTGAAGGAAGCAGGAACAAGAGAGAAAATAAAATGAAAAAAAAAAACCTACAGCACCTGGTATTCCCAGGTGGTCTCCCATCCAAGTACTAACCAGGCCCAGGCCTCCTTAGCTTCCAAGATCAGATGAGATTGGGTTTGTTCAGGCTGGTTTACTGTAGGTATTGCTTGCATACTGACTTACATCTCTTATACATCTCAACACCAGCATTGAAGGAAGCAGGAACAAGAGAGAAAAAAAAATGAAAAAAAAAACCTACAGCACCTGGTATTCCCAGGTGGTCTCCCATCCAAGTACTAACCAGGCCCGGCCCTCCTTAGCTTCCAAGATCAGACGAGATTGGGCTTGTTCACAGTGGTGTGGCTGTAGGTATTGCATGCCTACTGACCTACATCTCTTATACATCTCAACACCAGCATTGAAGGAAGCAGGAACAAGAGAGAAAAAAAAACGAAAAAAAAACCCTACATCACCTGGTGTCCCCAGGTGGTCTCCCATCCAAGTACTAACCAGCAGCAACCGTGCTTAGCTTCCAAGATCAGATTAGATAGGGCTTGTTCAGGGTGGTGTTGCTGTACGTATTACTTGCTTACTGACCTACATCTCTTATACATCTCAACACCAGCATTGAAGGAAGCAGGAACAAGAGAGAAAAAAAAAACCTACAGCACCTTGTATTCCCAGGTGGTCTCCCATCCAAGTACTAACCAGGCCTGGCGCTGCTTATCTTCCAAGATCAGATGAGATTGGGCTTTTTCAGGGTAGTGTTGCTGTAGGTATTGCTTGCTTACTTACTGACCTACATCTCTTATACATCTCAACACCAGCATTGAAGGAAGCAGAAACAAGAGAGAAAAAAAACCGAAAAAAAAAAAACCTACACCACCTGGTATTCCCAGGCGGTCTCCCATCCAAGTACTAAGCAGGCCCAGCACTGATTAGCTTCCAAGATCAGATGAGATAAAGGCTTGTTCAGGGTGGTGTGGCTGTAGGTATTCTTTGCCTACTGACCTACATCTCTTATACATCTCAACAGCAGCACTAAAGGAAGCAGGAACAACAGAGAAAAAAAAACTACAGGACCTTGTATTCCCAGGTGGTCTCCCATCCAAGTACTAACCAGGCCCAGCCCTGCTTAGCTTCCAAGATTAGGCTTGTTCAGGTTGGTGTGACTGTAGTTATTGCTTGCGTACTGACCTACATCTCTTATACATCTTAACACCAGCATTGAAGGAAGCAGGAACAAGAGAGAAAAAAAAAAACCTACAGCACCTGGTATTCCCAGGTGGTCTCCCATCCAAGTAATAATCAGGCCCGGCACTTCTTAGCTTCCAAGATCAGATGAGATTGGGCATGTTCAGGGTGGTTGACTGTAGGTATTGCTTGCCTACTGACCTACATCTCAACACTAGCATTGAAGGAAGTCGGAACAAGAGAGAAAAAAAAACGAAAAAAAAAAAACCTACAGCATATGGTATTCCCAGGTGGTCTCCCATCCAAGTACTAAGCAGACCCAGCCCTGCTTAACTTCCAAGATCTGACAAGATTGGGCTTGTTCAGGGTGGTGTGGCTGTAGGTATTGCTTGCCTACTGACCTACATCTCTTATACATCTCAACAACAGCATTGAAGGAAGCAGGAACAAGAGAGAAAAAAAAACAAAAAAAAAAAACCTACAGCACCTGGTATTCCCAGGTGGTCTACCATCCAAGTACTAACGAGGCCCAGCCCTCCTTAGCTTCCAAGATCAGACGAGATTGGCTTTTTCAGGGTGGTGTGGCTGTAGGGATTGCATGCCTACTGACCTACATCTCTTATACATCTCAACAACAGCATTGAAGGAAGCAGGAACTAGAGAGAAAATAAAACAAAAAAAAAAAAACCTACAGTACCTTGTATTCCCAGGTGGTCTCCCATCCAAGTACTAACCAGGTCTGGCCCTGCTTAGCTTCCAAGATCAGATGATATTGGGCTTATTCAGGGTGTTGTGGCTGTAGCTATTGCTTGCTTACTGACCTACATCTCTTATACATCTCAACACCAGCATTGAAGGAAGCAGGAACAAGAGAGAAAAAAAAAACCCTACAGCACCTTGTATTTCCAGGTGGTCTACCATCCAAGTACTAACCATGCCCTGCTTAGCTTCCAAAATCAGACGAGATTAAGTTTGTTCAGGGTGGTGTGGCTGTACATATTGATTGCCTACTGACCTACATCTCTTATACATCTCAACACCAGCATTGATGGAAGCAGGAACAAGAGAGAAAAAAAAAACCGAAAAAAAAAACAACCTACAGCACTTGGTATTTCCAGGTGGTCTCCCATCCAAGTACTAATCAGCCCTGACCCTGCTTAGCTTCCAAGATCAGATGAGATAGGGCTTGTTCAGGGTGGTGTGGCTGTAGATATTGTTTGCTTACTGACCTACATCTCTGATACATCTCAACACCAGCATTGAAGGAAGCAGGAACAACAGAGAAAAAAAAAACCTACAGCACCTTGTATTCCCAGGTGGTCTCCCATCCAAGTACTAACCAGGCCTGGCCCTGCTTAGCTTCCAAGATCAGATGAGATTGGGCTTGTTCAGGTTGGTGTGGCTGTAGGTAATGCTTGCTTACTGACCTACATCTCTTATACATCTCAACACCAGCATTGAAGGAAGCAGGAACAAGAGAGAAAAAAAAATGAAAAAAAAACCCTACATCACCTGGTGTTCCCAGGTGGTCTCCCATCCAAGTACTAACCAGCAGCAACCCTGCTTAGCTTCCAAGATCAGATTAGATAGGGCTTGCTCAGGGTGGTGTTGCTGTACATATTACTTGCTTACTGACCTACATCTCTTATACATCCCAACACCAGCATTGAAGGAAGCAGGAACAAGAGAGAAAAAAAAACCCTACAGCACCTTGTATTCCCAGGTGGTCTCCCATCCAAGTACTAACCAGGCCTGGCCCTGCTTATTTTCCAAGATCAGATGAGATTGGGCTTTTTCAGCGTAGTGTGGCTGTAGGTAGTGCTTGTTTACTTACTGACCTACATCTCTTATAGATCTCAACACCAGCATTGAAGGAAGCAGGAACAACAGAGAAAAAAAACACCTACAGCACCTGGTATTCCCAGGTGGTCTCCCATCTAAGTAGTAACAAGGCCTGGCCCTGCATAGCTTCCAAGATCAGACGAGATTGGGCTTGTTCAGGTTTGTGTGGCTGTTGGTATTGTTTGCTTACTGACCTACATCTCTTATACATCTCAACACCAGCATTGAAGGAAGCAGGAACAAGAGAGAAAAAAAACCGAAAAAAAACAACCTACAGCACCTGCTATTCCCAGGTGGTCTCCCATCCAAGTACTAACCAGGCCCGACCCTGCTTAGCTTCCAAAATCAAATGAGATTGGGCTTGTTTAGGGTGGTGTGACTGTACGTATTGCTTGCCTACTGACCTACATCTCTTATACATCTCAACACCAGCATTGATGGAAGCAGGAAG
>JAVHZZ010000049.1:547500-567500 GCA_036250195.1 Mixophyes australis
ATTGGTTGCTTGCTTACTGACCTACATCTCTTATACATCTCAACACAAGCATTAAAGGAAGCAGGAACAAGAGAGAAAAACAAACAAAAAAAACAAAACCTACAGCACCTGGTATTCCCAGGTGGTCTCCCATCCAAGTACTAACCAGGCCCGGCTTGCTTAGTTTCTAAAATCAGATGAGATTGGGCTTGTTCAGGGTGGGGAGGCTGTAGGTATTGCTTGCCTACTGACCTACATCTCAACACCAGCATTGAAGGAAGAAGGAACAAGAGAGAAAAAAAAATTGAAAAAAAAACCTACATCACCTGGTATTTCCAGGTGGTCTCCCATCCAAGTACTAACCAGGCCCGACGCTGCTTAGCTTCCAAGATCAGACGATATAGGGCTTGTTCAGGGTGGTGTGGCTGTATGTATTACTCGCTTACTGACCTACATCTCTTATACATCTCAACACCAGCATTGAAGGAAGCAGGAACAACAGAGAAAAAAAATACCTACAGCACCTTGTATTCCCAGGTGGTCTCCCATCCAAGTACTAACCAGGCTCTGCCCTGCTTAGCTTCCAAGATCAGATGAGATTGGGCTTTTTCAGGGTGGTGTGGCTGTAGGTATTGCTTGCTTGCTTACTTACTGACCTACATCTCTTATACATCTCAACACCAGCATTGAAGGAAGCAGGAACAACAGAGAAAAAAAAAACCTACAGCACCTTGTATTCCCAGGTGGTCTCCCATCCAAGTACTAACCAGGCCCGGCCTTGCATATCGTCCAAGATCTGATGAGATTGGGCTTTTTACAGGTGGTGTGGCTGTAGGTATTGCTTGCCTACTGACCTACATCTCAACACTAGCATTGAAGGAAGCAGGAACAAGAGAGAAAAAAAAACGAAAAAAAAAAAAAAAACCTACAGGACCCTGGTATTCCAAGGTGGTCTCCCATCCAAGTACTAATGAGGCCTGGCCCTGCTTAGCTTCCAAGATCAGATGATATTGGGCTTATTCAGGGTGGTGTGGCTGTAGGTATTGCTTGCTTACTGACCTACATCTCTTATACATCTCAACACCAGCATTGAAGGAAGCAGGAACAAGAGAGAAAAAAAAAACCTACAGCACCTTGTATTCCCAGGTGGTCTCCCATCCAAGTACTAACCAGGCCCGACGCTGCTTAGCTTCCAAGATCAGATGAGATAGGGCTTGTTCAGGGTGGTGTGGCTGTAGATATTGTTTGCCTACTGACCTACATCTCTTATAGATCTCAACACCAGCATTGAAGGAAGCAGGAACAACAGAGAAAAAAAAAACCTACAGCACCTTGTATTCCCAGGTGGTCTCCCAGCCAAGTACTAACCAGGCCCGGCCCTGCTTAGCTTCCAAGATCAGACGAGATTGGGCTTTTTCAGGGTGGTGTGGCTGTATGTATTGCTTGTTTACTGACCTACATCTCTTATACATCTCAACAGCAGCATTGAAGGAAGCAGGAACAACAGAGAAAAAAAAAACTTACAGGACCTTGTATTCCCAGGTGGTCTCCCATTTAAATACTAACCAGGCCCAGCCCTGCTTAGCTTCCAAGATCAGGCTTGTTCAGGTTGGTGTGACTGTATGTATTGCTTGTGTAATGACCTACATCGCTTATACATCTCAACAATAGCATTGAAGGAAGCAGGAACAAGAGAGAAAAAAAAATGAAAAAAAAAAACCTACAGCACCTGGTATTCCCAGGTGGTCTCCCATCCAAGTACTAATCAGGCCCGGCCCTGCTTAGCTTCCGAGATCAGATGAGATGGGCTTGTTCAGGGTGGTTTACTGTAGGTATTCCTTGTCTACTGACCTACATCTCAACACTAGCATTGAAGGAAGCAGGAACAAGAGAGAAAAAACCCCCCCAAAAAAAAAACCTGCAGCATTTGGTATTCCCAGGTCGTCTCCCATCCAAGTACTAACCAAGTCCAGCCCTGCTTAGCTTCCAAGATCAGACAATATTGAGCTTGTGCAGGGTGGTGTGGTTGTAGGTATTGCTTGCCTACTGACCTACATCTCTTATACATTTCAATACCAGCATTGAAGGAACCAGGAACAAGAGAGAAAAAAAAAACAAAAAAAAAACAAAACCTAAAGCACCAGGTATTCCTAGTTGTTCTACCATCCAAGTACTAATCAGGCCCGGCCCTGCTTAGCTTCCAAGATCAGATGAGATTGGGCATGTTCAGGGTGGTTTACTGTAGGTATTGCTTGCCTACTGACCTACATCTCTTATACATCTCAACAGCAGCATTGAAGGAACCAGGAACAAGAGAGAAAAAAAATTAAAAAAAAAACCTATAGCACCTGGTATTCCCAGGTGGTCTCCCATCCAAGTACTAACCAGGCCCAGCACTGCTTAACTTTCAAGATCAGATGAGATTAGATATGTTCAGGGTGGTGTGGCTGTAGGTATTGCTTGCCTACTGACCTACATCTCTTATACATCTCAACACCAGCATTGAAGGAAGCACGAACAAGAGAGAACAAAAAAAACGAAAAAACGAAAAAACGAAGAAAAAAAAACCTACAGCACCTGGTATTCCCCGGTGGACTCCCATCCAAGTACTAACCAAGCTTAGCTTGCTTAGCTTCCAAGATTAGACGAGATTGGGCTTGTTCAGGGTGGTGTGGCTGTAGGTATTGTTTGCATACTGACCTACATCTCAACACCAGCATTGAAGGAAGCAGGAACAAGAGAGAAAAAAAATTGAAAAGAAAAACCTACAGCACCTGGTATTCCCAGGTGGTCTCCCATCCAAGTACTAATCAAGCCCAGCCCTGCTTAGCTTTCAAGATCTGACGAGATTGGGCATGTTCAGGGTGGTTGACTGTAGGTATTGCTTGCCTACTGACCTACATCTTTTATACATCTCAACACCAGCATTGAAGGAAGCAGGAACAAGAGAGAAAAAAAAAACACCTACAGCACCTGGTATTCCCCGGTGGACTCCCATCCAAGTACTAACCAAGCTCAGCCTGCTTAGCTTCCAAGATCAGACGAGATTGGGCTTGTTCAGGGTGGTGTGGCTGTAGGTATTGCTTGCCTACTGACCTACATCTCAACACTAGCATTGAAGGAAGCAGGAACAAGAGAGAAAAAAAAAAACCTACAGCACCTGGTATTCCCAGGTGGTCTCCCTTCCAAATATTACCCAGGCCCTGCCCTGCTTAGCTTCCAAGATCAGACGAGATTGGGCTTGTTCAGTGTGGTGTGGCTGTAGGTATTGCTTGCCTACTGACCTACATCTCTTATACATCTCAACACCAGCATTGAAGGAAGCAGGAACAAGAGAGAAAAAAAAACCTACAGTACCTGGTATTCCCAGGTGGTCTCCCATCCAGATATTAACCAGGCCCTGCCCTGCTTAGCTTCCAAGATCAGACGAGATTGGGCTTGTTCAGTGTGGTGTGGCTGTAGGTATTGCTTGTTTACTGACCTACATCTCTTATACATCTCAACACCAGCATTGAAGGAAGCAGAAACAAGAGAGAAAAAAAAACCTACAGCATATGGTATTCCCAGGTGGTCTCCCATCCAAGTACTAACCAAGCCCAGCCCTGCTTATCTTCCAAGATCAGAGGAGATTGGGATTGTTCAGGGTGGTGTGGCTGTAGGTATTTCTTGCCTACTGACCTACATCTCTTATACATCTCAACACCAGCATTGAAGGAAGCAGAAAAAAAAATGAAAAAAAAAAACCTACAGCACCTGGTATTCCCAGGTGGTCTCCCATCCAAGTACTAATCAGGCCCAGCCCTGCTTAGCTTCCAAGATCAGATGAGATTGGGCATGTTCAGGGTGGTTTACTGTAGGTATTGCTTGCCTACTGACCTACATCTCTTATACATCTCAACAGCAGCATTGAAGGAAGCAGGAACACGAGAGAAAAAAAATGAAAAAAAAAACCTATAGCACCTGGTATTCCCAGGTGGTCTCCCATCCAAGTACTAACCAGGCCCAGCACTGCTTAACTTTCAAGATCAGATGAGATTGGGTATGTTCAGGGTGGTGTGGCTGTAGGTATTGCTTGCCTACTGACCTACATCTCTTATACATCTCAACACCAGCATTGAAGAAAGCACGAACAAGAGAGAACAAAAAAACGAAAAAACGAAAAAAAAAAAACCTACAGCACCTGGTATTCCCCGGTGGACTCCCATCCAAGTACTAACCAAGCTCAGCCTGCTTAGCTTCCAAGATCAGACGAGATTGGGCTTGTTCAGGGTGGTGTGGCTGTAGGTATTGTTTGCCTACTGACCTACATCTCAACACCAGCATTGAAGGAAGCAGGAACAAGAGAGAAAAAAAATTGAAAAGAAAAACCTACAGCACCTGGTATTCCCAGGTGGTCTCCCATCCAAGTACTAATCAGGCCCAGCCCTGCTTAGCTTTCAAGATCTGACGAGATTACGCATGTTCAGGGTGGTTGACTGTAGGTATTGCTTGCCTACTGACCTACATCTTTTATACATCTCAACACCAGCATTGAAGGAAGCAGGAACAAGAGAGAAAAAAAAAACACCTACAGCACCTGGTATTCCCAGGTGGTCTCCCATCCAAGTACTAACCAGGCCCAGCCTGCTTAGTTTCCAAGATCAGACGAGGTTTGGCTTGTTCAGGGTGGTGTGGCTGTAGGTATTGCTTGCCTACTGACCTACATCTCAACACTAGCATTGAAGGAAGCAGGAACAAGAGAGAAAAAAAACCGAAAAAAAAAAAACCTACAGCACCTGGTATTCCCAGGTGGTCTCCCTTCCAAATATTACCCAGGCCCTGCCCTGCTTAGCTTCCAAGATCAGATGAGATTGGGCTTGTTCAGCGTCGTGTGGCTGTAGGTATTGCTTGCCTACTGACCTACATCTCTTATACATCTCAACACCAGCATTGAAGGAAGCAGGAACAAGAGAGAAAAAAAAACCTACAGTATCTGGTATTCCCAGGTGGTCTCCCATCCAAATATTAACCAGGCCCTGCCCTGCTTAGCTTCCAAGATCAGACGAGATTGGGCTTGTTCAGTGTGGTGTGGCTGTAGGTATTTCTTGCCTACTGACCTACATCTCTTATACATCTCAACACCAGCATTGAAGGAAGCAGAAAAAAAAATGAAAAAAAAAAACCTACAGCACCTGGTATTCCCAGGTGGTCTCCCATCCAAGTACTAACCAGGCCTGGCCCTGCTTAGCTTCCAAGATCAGGTGAGATTGGGAATGTTCAGGGTGGTTTACTGTAGGTATTGCTTGCATACTGACCTACATCTCCTGTCCTTTCTCTTTACTTTAAACTTAGGACCTTAAACACTGATTTCCTGTGAGTGATACACTGGAACCATTATTATACAACCCAAACACTGGAGCTTGTGAAATAGAAAGATTTGCTGCTCTAGGATTGTTGCATGCAATCCAAGTCTATTTTATCTGTATCTGTCAGCATTGAAGGAAGCAGGAACAAGAGAGAAAAAAAAACGAAAAAAAAAAACCTTCATCACCTGGTATTCCCAGATGGACTCCCATCCAAGTACTAACCAAGCCCAGCCCTGCTTATCTTCCAAGATCAGATGAGATTGGGATTGTTCAGGGTGGTGTGGCTGTAGGTATTTCTTGCCTACTGACCAACATCTCAACACCAGCATTGAAGGAAGCAGAAAAAAAAATGAAAAAAAAAACCCTACAGCACCTGGTATTCCCAGGTGGTCTCCCATCCAAGTACTAACCAGGCCTGGCCCTGCTTAGCTTCCAAGATCAGGTGAGATTGGGAATGTTCAGGGTGGTTTACTGTAGGTATTGCTTGCATACTGACCTACATCTCCTGTCCTTTCTCTTTACTTTAAACTTAGGACCTTAAACACTGATTTCCTGTGAGTGATACACTGGAACCATTATTATACAACCCAAACACTGGAGCTTGTGAAATAGAAAGATTTGCTGCTCTAGGATTGTTGCATGCAATCCAAGTCTATTTTATCTGTATCTGTCAGCATTGAAGGAAGCAGGAACAAGAGAGAAACAAAAACGAAAAAACAAAACCTACAGCACCTGGTATTCCTAGTTGTTCTACCATCCAAGTACTAATCAGGCCCGGCCCTGCTTAGCTTCCAAGATCAGATGAGATTGGGCATGTTCAGGGTGGTTTACTGTAGGTATTGCTTACCTACTGACCTACATCTCTTATACATCTCAACACCAGCAATGAAGGAAGCAGGAACAAGAGAGAAAAAAAAAAGAAAAAAAAAACCTACAGCACCTGGTATTCCCAGGTGGTCTCCCATCCAAGTACTAACCAGGCCCAGCACTGCTTAACTTCCAAGATCAGAAGAGATTGGGTATGTTCAGGGTGGTGTGTCTGTAGGTATTTTTTGCCTACTGACCTACATCTCTTATACATCTCAACACCAGCATTGAAGGAAGCACGAACAAGAGAGAAAAAAAAAAAAGAAAAAAATAAATCCTACAGCACCTGGTATTCCCACGTGGACTCCCATCCAAGTACTAACTGAGCTCAGCCTGCTTAGCTTCCAAGATCAGACGAGATTTGGCTTGTTCAGGGTGGTGTGGCTGTAGGTATTGCTTGCCTACTGACCTACATCTCAACACCAGCATTGAAGGAAGCAGGAACAAGAGAGAAAAAAAAAAGAAAAAAAAAACCTACAGCACCTGGTATTCCCAGGTGGTCTCCCATCCAAGTACTAATCAGGCCCAGCCCTGCTTAGCTTCCAAGATCTGACGAGATTGGGCATGTTCAGAGTGGTTGACTGTAGGTATTGCTTGCCTACTGACTTACATCTTTTATACATCTCAACACCAGCATTGAAGGAAGCAGGATCAAGCGAGAAAAAAAACCTACAGCACCTGGTATTCCCAGGTGGTCTCCCATCCAAGTACTTACCAGACCCAGCCTGCTTAGCTTCCAAGATCAGACAAAGTTGGGCTTGTTCAGGGTGGTGTGGCTGTAGGTATTGCTTGCCTACTGACCTACATCTCAACACTAGCATTGAAGGAAGCAGGAATAAGAGAGAAAAAAAAACGAAAAAAAAAAAACTTACAGCACCTGGTATTCCCAGGTGGTCTCCCATCTGACTATTAACCAGGCCCTGCCCTGCTTAGCTTCCAAGATCCGATGAGATTGGGCTTGTTCAGTGTGGTGTGGCTGTAGGTATTGCTTGCCTACTGACCTACATCTCTTATACATTTCAACCACAGCATTGAAGGAAGCAGAAACAACAGAGAAAAAAAAACATAAAAAAACCTACAGCACCTCGTATTCCCAGGTGGTCTCCCATCCAAGTACTAACCAGGCCTGGCCTGCTTAGCTTTTAAGATCAGACAAGATTGGGCTTGTTCAGGGTGGTGTGGCTGTAGGTATTGCTTGCCTACTGACCTACATCTCTTATACATCTCAACACCAGCATTGAAGGAAGCAGGAACAAGAGAGAAAAAAAAAACAAAAAAAAACCTACATCACCTCATATTCCCAGGTGGTCTCCCATGCAAGTACTAAAAAGGCCGGCCCTGCTTAGCTTCCAAGATTAGACGAGATTGGGCTTGTTTAGGGTGGTGTGGCTGTAGGTATTGCTTGCCTACTGACCTACATCTCTTATACATCTCAACACCAGCATTGAAGGAAGCAGGAACAAGAGAGAAAAAAAAAAGAAAAAAAAACCTACATCACCTGGTATTCCCAGGTGGTCTCCCATCCAAGTACTAACCAGGCCCGGCCCTGCTTAGCTTCCAAAATCAGACGAAATTGGGCTTGTTCAGGGTGGTGTGACTATACGTATTGCTTGCCGACTGACTTACATCTCTTATACATCTCAACACCAGCATTGATGGAAGCAGGAACAAGAGAGAAAAAAAAACGAAAAAAAAAAAACCTACAGCACCTAGAATTCCCAGGTGCTCTCACATCCAAGTACTAACAAGGCCTGGCCCTGCTAAGCTTCCAAAATCAGATGAGATTGGTCTTATTCAGGGTGGAGTTGCTGTAGGTATTGCTTGCCTACTGACCTACATCTCTTATACATGTCAACACCAGCATTGAAGGAAGCAGGAACAAGAGAGAAAAAAAAAAGAAAAAAAAAAAACCTACATCACCTGGTATTCCCAGATGGTCTCCCATCCAAGTACTAACCAGGTTCAGCCTGCTTAGCTTCCAAGATCAGAACAGATTGGGCTTGTTCAGGGTGGTGTGGCTGTAGGTATTGCTTGCCTACTGACCTACATCTTTTATACATCTCAACACCAGCATTGAAGGAAGCAGAAACAAGAGAGAAAAAAAAATGAAAAAAAAAAACCTACAGCACCTGGTATTCCCAGGTGGTCTTCCATCCAAATATTAACCAGGCCCTGCCCTGCTTAGCTTCCAAGATCAGACAAGATTGGGCTTGTTCAGTGTGGTGTGGCTGTAGGTGTTGCTTGCATACTGACCTACATCTCAACACTAGCATTGAAGGAAGCAGGAACAAGAGAGAAAAAAAAAGGAAAAAAAAAACTTACAGCACCTTGTATTCCCAGGTGGTCTCCAATCTGACTATTAACCAGGCCCTGCCCTGCTTCGCTTCCAAGATCAGACGAGATTGGGCTTGTTCAGTGTGGTGTAGCTGTAGGTATTGCTTGCCTACTGACCTACATCTCTTATACATCTCAACCCCAGCATTGAAGGAAGCAGAAACAAGAGAGAAAAAAAAACCTACAGCACCAGATATTCCCAGGTGGTCTCCCATCCAAGTACTAACCAGGCTCAGCCTGCTTAGCGTCCAAGATCAGATGAGATTGGGCATGTTCAGGGTGGTTGACTGTAGGTATTGCTTGTTTACTGACCTACATCTCTTCTACATCTAAACACCGGCATTGAAGGAAGCAGAAACAAGAGAGAAAAAAAACCATAAAAAAAACCTACAGCACCTGGTATTCCCAGGTGGTCTCCCATCCAAGTACTATCCAGGCCTGGCCTGCTTAGCTTTTAATATCAGACAAGATTGGGCTTGTTCAGGGTGGTGTGGCTGTAGGTATCGCTTGCCTACTGACCTACATCTCTTATACATCCGAACACCAGCATTGAAGGAAGCAGGAACAAGAGAGAAAAAAAAATGAAAAAAAAAAAACCTACATCACCTGGTATTCCCAGATGGTCTCCCATCCAAGTACTAACCAGGCTCAGCCTGCTTAGCTTCCAAGATCAGAACAGATTGGGCTTGTTCAGGGTGGTGTGGCTGTAGGTATTGCTTGCCTACTGACCTACATCTCTTATACATCTCAACACCAGCATTGAAGGAAGCAGGAACAAGAGAGAAAAAAAAACGAAAAAAAAAAACCTACAGCACCTGGTATTCCCAGGTGGTCTCCCATCCAAGTACTAACCAGGCTTAACCTGCTTAGCGTCCAAGATCAGATGAGATTGGGCATGTTCAGGGTGGTTGACTGTAGGTATTGCTTGTTTACTGACCTACATCTCTTCTACATCTAAACACCGGCATTGAAGGAAGCAGAAACAAGAGAGAAAAAAAAACATAAAAAAACCTACAGCACCTGGTATTCCCAGGTGGTCTCCCATCCAAGTACTAACCAGGCCTGGCCTGCTTAGCTTTTAAGATCAGACAAGATTGGGCTTGTTCAGGGTGGTGTGGCTGTAGGTATTGCTTGCCTACTGACCTACATCTCTTATACATCCGAACACCAGCATTGAAGGAAGCAGGAACAAGAGAGAAAAAAAAAAGAAAAAAAAACCTACATCACCTGGTATTCCCAGATGGTCTCCCATGCAAGTACTAAATAGGTCGGCCCTGCTTAGCTTCCAAGATTAGACAAGATTGGGCTTGTTTAGGGTGATGTGGCTGTAGGTATTGCTTGCCTACTGACCTACATCTCTTATACATCTCAACACCAGCATTGAAGGAAGCAGGAACAAGAGAGAAAAAAAAAAGAAAAAAAAACCTACATCACCTGGTATTCCCAGGTGGTCTCCCATCCAAGTACTAACCAGGCCCGGCCCTGCTTAGCTTCAAAAATCAGACGAAATTGGGCTTGTTCAGGGTGGTGTGGCTGTAGGTATTGTTTGCCTACTGACCTACATCTTTTATACATCTCAACACCAGCATTGAAGGAAGCAGGAACAACAGAGAAAAAAAAAACCTACAGCACCTTGTATTCCCAGGTGGTCTCCCATCCAAGTACTAACCAGGCCCAGCCCTGCTTAGCTTCCAAGATCAGACGAGATTGGGCTTGTTCAGGTTGGTGTGGCTGTAGGTATTGTTTGCTTACTGACCTACATCTCTTATTAATCTCAACACCAGCATTGAAGGAAGCAGGAACAAGAGAGAAAAAAAAACGAAAAAAAAAAACCTACAGCACCTGCTATTCCCAGGTGGTCTCCCATCCAAGTACTAACCAGGCCCGGCCCTGCTTAACATCCAAGATCAGACAAGATTTGGCTTTTTCTGGGTGGTGTGGCTGTAGGTATTGCTTCCTTACTGACCTACATCTCTTATACATTTCAATACCAGCATTGAAGGAAGCAGGAACAAGAGAGAAAAAATTGAAGGAAGCAGGAACAAGAGAGAAAAAAAAATGAAAAAAAAACCCTACAGCACCTGGTATTCCCAGGTGGTCTCCCATCCAAGTACTAACCAGGCCCGGCCCTGCTTAGCTTCCAAGATCAGATGATATTGGGCTTATTCAGGGTGGTGTGGCTGTAGGTATTGCTTGCTTACTGACCTACATCTCTTATACACTGACCTACATCTCTTATACATCTCAACACCAGCATTGATGGAAGCAGGAACAAGAGAGAAAAAAAACCGAAAAAAAACAACCTACAGCACCTGGTATTCCCAGGTGCTCTCCCATCCAAGTACTAACAAGGCCTGGCCCTGCTAAGCTTCCAAAATCAGATGAGATTGGGCTTATTCAGGGTGGAGTTGCTGTAGCTATTGCTTGCCTACTGACCTACATCTCTTATACATCTCAACACCAGCATTGATGGAAGCAGGAACAAGAGAGAAAAAAAACCGAAAAAAAACAACCTACAGCACTTGGTATTCCCAGGTGGTCTCCCATCCAAGTACTAACCAGGCCTGGCCCTGCTTAGCTTCCAAGATCAGATGATATTGGGCTTATTCAGGGTGGTGTGGCTGTAGGTATTGCTTGCTTACTGACCTACATCTCTTATACACTGACCTACATCTCTTATACATCTCAACACCAGCATTGAAGGAAGCAGGAACAAGAGGGAAAAAAAAATGAAAAAAAAAAACCCTACAGCACCTGGTATTCCCAGGTAGTCTCCCATCCAAGTAATAATCAAGCCCGGCCCTGCTTAGCTTTCAAGATCAGATGAGATTGGGCATGTTCAGGGTGGTTGACTGTAGATATTGTTTGTCTACTGACCTACATCTCTTATACATCTCAACACCAGCATTGAAGGAAGCAGGAACAAGAGAGAAAAAAAAACATAAAAAAAAAAATCTACAGCACCTGGTATTCCCAGGTGGTCTCCCATCCAAGTACTAACCAGGCCCAGCCTGCTTTGCTTCCAAGATCAAATGAGATTGGGCTTGTTCAGGGTGGTGTGGCTGTAGGTATTGCTTCCCTACTGACCTACATCTCATCACTAGCATTGAAGGAAGCAGGAACAAGAGAGGAAAAAAAAACAAAAAAAACAAACCTACAGCATTTGGTATTCCCAGGTGGTCTCCCATCCAAGTACTAACCAAGTCCAGCCCTGCTTAGCTTCCAAGATCAGACAAGAGTGGGCTTGTGCAGGGTGGTGTGGTTGTAGGTATTGGTTGCCTACTGACCTACATCTCTTATACATTTCAATACCAGCATTGAAGGAAGCAGGAACAAGAGAAAAAAAAAAACGAAAAAAAAAATAAAAATCAAAAGCACCAGGTATTCCTAGTTGTTCTACCATCCAAGTACTAATCAGGCCTGGCCCTGCTTAGCTTCCAAGATCAGACAAGATTGGGCTTGTGCAGGGTGGTGTGGTTGTAGGTATTGTTTGCCTACTGAACTACATCTCTTATACATCTCAACACCAGCATTAAAGGAAGCACGAACAAGAGAGAACAAAAAAACGAAAAAAAAAAACCTACAGCACCTGGTATTCCCAGGTGGACTCCCAACCAAGTACTAACCAAGCTCAGCCTGCTTAGCTTCCAAGATCAGATGAGATTGGGCTTGTTCAGGGTGGTGTGGCTGTAGGTATTGTTTGCCTACTGACCTACATCTCAACACCAGCATTGAAGGAAGCAGGAACAAGAGAGAAAAAAAATTGAAAAAAAAAAACCTACAGCACCAGGTATTCCAAGGTGGTCTCCCATCCAAGTACTAATCAGGCCCAGCCCTGCTTAGCTTCCAAGATCTGACGAGATTGGGCATGTTCAGGGTGGTTGACTATAGGTATTGCTTGATTACTGACCTACATCTTTTATACATCTCAACACCAGCATTGAAGGAAGCAGGAACAAGAGAGAAAAAAAAACAAAAAACCTACAGCACCTGGTATTCCCAGGTGGTCTCCCATTCAAATATTAACCAGGCCCTGCGCTGCTTAGCTTCCAAGATCAGACAAGGTTGGGCTTGTTCAGGGTGGTGTGGCTGTAGGTTTTGCTTGCCTACTGACCTACATCTCAACACTAGCATTGAAGGAAGCAGGAACAAGAGAGAAAAAAACCCAAAAAAAAACAAACCTACAGGACCCTGGTATTCCAAGGTGGTCTCCCATCCAAGTACTAACCAGGCCTGGCCCTGCTTAGCTTCCAAGATCAGATGATATTGGGCTTATTCAGGGTGGTGTGGCTGTAGGTTTTGCTTGCTTACTGACCTACATCTCTTATACACTGACCTACATCTCTTATACATCTCAACACCAGCATTGATGGAAGCAGGAACAAGAGAGAAAAAAAACCGAAAAAAAAAAACCTACAGCACCTGGTATTCCCAGGTGCTCTCCCATTCAAGTACTAACAAGGCCTGGCCCTGCTAAGCTTCCAAAATCAGATGAGATTGGGCTTATTCAGGGTAGAGTTGCTGTAGCTATTGCTTGCCTACTGACCTACATCTCTTATACATCTCAACACCAGCATTGAAGGAAGCAGGAACAAGAGGGAAAAAAAAACGAAAAAAAAAAAACCCTACAGCACCTGGTATTCCCAGGTAGTCTGCCATCCAAGTACGAATCAGGCCCAGCCCTGCTTAGCTTCCAAAATCTGACGAGATTGGGCATGTTCAGGGTGGTTGACTGTAGGTAGTGCTTGCTTACTGACCTACATCTTTTATACATCTCAACACCAGCATTGAAGGAAGCAGGAACAAGAGAGAAAAAAAAAACGAAAAAGAAAAAACCAACAGCACCTGGTATTCCCAGGTGGTCTCCCATCCAAGTACTAACCAGGCCCAGCCTGCTTAGCTTCCAAGCTCAGACGAGGTTGGGCTTGTTCACGGTGGTGTGGCTGTAGGTATTGCTTGCCTACTGACCTACATCTTTTATACATTTCAATACCAACATTGAAGGAAGCAGGAACAAGAGAGAAAAAAAAACGAAAAAAAAACCTACAGCACCTGGTATTCCCAGGTGGTCTCCCATCCAAGTACTAACCAGGCCTGGCCCTGCTTAGCTTCCAAGATCAGGTGAGATTGGGAATGTTCAGGGTGGTTTACTGTAGTTATTGCTTGCATACTGACCTACATCTCCTGTCCTTTCTCTTTACTTTAAACTTAGGACCTTAAACACTGATTTCCTGTGAGTGATACACTGGAACCATTATTATACAACCCAAACACTGGAGCTTGTGAAATAGAAAGATTTGCTGCTCTAGGATTGTTGCATGCAATCCAAGTCTATTTTATCTGTATCTGTCAGCATTGAAGGAAGCAGGAACAAGAGAGAAAAAAAAACGAAAAAAAAAACCTACATCACCTGGTATTCCCAGGTGGACTCCCATCCAAGTACTAACCAGGCCCAGCTTGCTTAGCTTCCAAGATCAGATGAGGTTGGGCTCGTTCAGGGTGGTGTGGCTGTAGGTATTGCTTGTCTACTGACCTACCTCTCAACACTAGCATTGAAGGAAGCAGGAACAAGAGAGAAAAAAAAAAGAAAAAAAAACCTACAGCACCTGGTATTCCCAGGTGGTCCCCCTTCCAAATATTAACCAGGCCCTGTCCTTCTTAACTTCCAAGATCAGACGAGATTGGGCTTGTTCAGCGTGGTGTGGCTGTAGGTATTGCTTGCTTACTGCCCTACATCTCTTATACATCTCAACACCAGCATTGAAGGAAGCAGGAACAAGAGAGAAAAAAAAACGAAAAAAAAAAAAAACCTACAGGACCCGAGTATTCCAAGGTTGTCTCCCATCCAAATACTAAGCAGGCCCGGCCATGCTTAGCTTCCAAGATCAGATGATATTGGGCTTATTCAGGGTGGTGACCTACATCTCTTATACATCTCAACACCAGCATTGATGGAAGCAGGAACAGATGATATTGGGCTTTTTCAGGGTGGTGACCTACATCTCTTATACATCTCAACACCAGCATTGAAGGAAGCACGAACAAGAGAGAACAAAAAAACGAAAAAAAAAACCTACAGCACCTGGTATTCCCAGGTGGACTCCCATGCAAGTACTAACCAAGCTCAGCCTGCTTAGCTTCCAAGATCAGACGAGATTGGGCTTGTTCAGGGTGGTGTGGCTGTAGGTATTTTTTGCCTACTGACCTACATCTCAACACCAGCATTGAAGGAAGTAGGAACAAGAGAGAAAAAAAATTGAAAAAAAAAACTTACAGCACCTGGTATTCCCAGGTGGTCTCCCATCCAAGTACTAATCAGGCCCAGCCCTGCTTAGCTTCCAAGAACCAATGAGATTGGGCATGTTCAGGGTGGTTGACTGTAGGTATTGCTTGCCTACTGACCTACATCTTTTATACATCTCAACACCAGCATTGAAGGAAGCAGGAACAAGAGAGAAAAAAAAACGAAAAAAAACAAACCTACAGCACCTGGTATTCCCAGGTGGTCTCCCATCCAAGTACTAACCAGGCCCAGCCCTGCTTAGCTTCCAAGAACCAATGAGATTGGGCATGTTCAGGGTGGTGTGGCTGTATGTATTACTTGCTTACTGACCTACATCTCTTATACATCTCAACACCAGCATTGAAGGAAGCAGGAACAACAGAGAACAAAAAAACCTACAGCACCTTGTATTCCCAGGTGGTCTCCCATCCAAGTACTAACCAGGCCCGGCCCTGCTTAGCTTCCAAGATCAGATGAGATTGGGCTTTTTCAGGGTGGTGTGGCTGTAGGTATTGGTTGCTTGCTTACTGACCTACATCTCTTATACATCTCAACACCAGCATTGAAGGAAGCAGGAACAACAGAGAAAAAAAAAACCTACAGCACCTTGTATTCCCAGGTGGTCTCCCATCCAAGTACTAACCAGCTGTGACCCTGCTTAGCTTCCAAGATCAGATGAGATAGGGCTTGTTAAGAGTGGTGTGGCTGTATGTATTACTTGTTTACTGACCTACATCTCTTATACATCTCAACACCAGCATTGAAGGAAGTAGGAACAACAGAGAGAAAAAAAAATGAAAAAAAAAACAAAATCCTACAGCACCTGGTATTTCCAGGTGGTCTCCCATCCAAGTACTAACCAGGCCCTGACCTACTTAGCTTCCAAGATCAGACGAGATTGGGCTTGTTCAGCGTGGTGTGGCTGTAGGTATTGCTTGCCTACTGACCTACATCTCTTATACATCTCAACACCAGCATTGAAGGAAGCAGGAACAAGAGAGAAAAAAAACCCCTACAGCACCTGGTATTCCCAGGTGGTCTCCCATCCAAATATTAACCAGGCCCTGCCCTGCTTAGCTTCCAAGATCAGATGAGATTGGGCTTGTTCAGTGTGGTGTGGCTGTAGGTATTGCTTGCCTACTGACCTACCTCTCTTATACATCTCAACAAGAGCATTGAAGGAAGCAGAAACAAGAGAGAAAAAAAAACCTACAGCACCTGGTATTCGCAGGTGGTCTCCCATCCAAGTACTAACTAGGCCCAGCCTGCTTAGCTTCCAAGATCAGATGAGATTGGGCATGTTCAGGGTGTTTGACTGTAGGTATTGCTTGTTTACTGACCTACATCTCTTATACATCTAAACACCGGCATTGAAGGAAGCAGAAACAAGAGAGAAAAAAAAACCTACAGCACCTGGTATTCGCAGGTGGTCTCCCATCCAAGTACTAACTAGGCCCAGCCTGCTTAGCTTCCAAGATCAGATGAGATTGGGCAAGTTCAGGGTGTTTGACTGTAGGTATTGCTTGTTTACTGACCTACATCTCTTATACATCTAAACACCGGCATTGAAGGAAGCAGAAACAAGAGAGAAAAAAACCTACAGCACCTGGTATTCCCAGGTTGTCTCCCATCCAAGTACTAACCAGGCCTGGCCTGCTTAGCTTTTAATATCAGATGAGATTGGGCGTTTTCAGGGTGGTGTGGATGTAGGTATTGCTTGATTACTGACCTACATCTCTTATACATCTCAACACCAGCATTGAAGGAAGCAGGAACAAGAGAGAAAAAAAACCAAAAAAATAAAACATACAGCACTTGGTATTCCCAGGTGGTCTCCCATCCAAGTACTAACCAGGCTCGGCTCTGCTTAGCTTCCAAGACCAGACGAGATTGGGCTTGGCTTGTTCAGGTTGGTGCTGCTGTAGGTATTCCTTGCTTTCTGACCTACATCTCTTATACATCTCAACACCAGCATTGAAGGAAGCAGGAACAAGAGAGAAAAAAAAAATGAAAAAAAAATCCTACAGCACCTGGTATTCCCAGGTGGTCTCCCATCCAAGTACTAACCAGCCCCAGCCCTGCTTAGCTTTCAAGGTCAGATGAGATTGGGCTTGTTTAGGGTGGTGTGGCTGTAGGTATTGCTTGCTTATTGCCCTACATCTCTTATACATCTCAACACCAGCATTGAAGCAAGCAGGAACAAGAGAGAAAAAAAAACGTAAAAAAAAAACCTACAGCACCTTGTATTCCCAGGTGGTCTCCCATCCAAGTACTAACCAGCTGTGACCCTGCTTAGCTTCCAAGATCAGATGAGATAGGGCTTGTTCAGGGTGGTGTGGCTGTATTTATTACTTGTTCACTGACCTACATCTCTTATACATCACAACACCAGCATTGAAGGAAGCAGGAACAAGAGAGAAAAAAAAAACCTACAGCACCTTGTATCCCAGGTGGTCTCCCATCCAAGTACTAACCAGGCCCGATGCTGCTTAGCTTCCAAGATCAGATGAGATAGGGCTTGATCAGGGTGGTGTGGCTGTAGATATTGTTTGCCTACTGACCTACATCTCTTATAGATCTCAACACCAGCATTGAAGGAAGCAGGAACAACAGAGAAAAAAAAAACCTACAGCACCTTGTATTCCCAGGTGGTCTCCCAGCCAAGTACTAACCAGGCCTGGCCCTGCTTAGCTTCCAAGATCAGACGAGATTGAGCTTTTTCAGGGTGGTGTGGCTGTATGTATTGCTAGTTTACTGACCTACATCTCTTATACATCTCAACAGCAGCATTGAAGGAAGCAGGAACAACAGAGAAAAAAAAAACCTACAGGACCTTGTATTCCCAGGTGGTCTCCCATTTAAATACTAACCAGGCCCAGCCCTGCTTAGCTTCCAAGATCAGGCTTGTTCAGGTTGGTGTGACTGTACGTATTGCTTGCGTAATGACCTACATCGCTTATACATCTCAACAATAGCATTGAAGGAAGCAGGAACAAGAGAGAAAAAAAACTGAAAAAAAAAAACCTACAGCACCTGGTATTCCCAGGTGGTCTCCCATCCAAGTACTAATCAGGCCCGGCCCTTCTTAGCTTCCAAGATCAGGTGAGATTGAGCATGTTAAGGGTGGTTGACTGTAGGTATTGCTTGCCTACTGACCTACATCTCAACACTAGCATTGAAGGAAGTAGGAACAAGAGAGAAAAAAAAACGAAAAAAAAAACAAACCTACAGCATATGGTATTCCCAGGTGGTCTCCCATCCAAGTACTAACCAGGCCCAGCCCTGCTTAACTTCCAAGATCAGACAAGATTGGGCTTGTTCAGGGTGGTGTGGCTGTAGGTATTGCTTCCCTACTGACCTACATCTCTTATACATTTCAATAGCAGCATTGAAGGAAGCAGGAACAAGAGAGAAAAAAAAACGAAAAAAAAAACAACCTACAGCACCTGGTATTCCCAGGTGGTCTCCCATCCAAGTACTAATCAGGCCCGACTCTGCTTAGCTTCCAAGATCAGATGAGATTGGGCATGTTCAGGGTGGTTTACTGTAGGTATTGCTTGCCTACTGACCTACATCCCTTATACATCTCAACACCAGCATTGAAGGAAGCAGGAACAAGAGAGAAACAAAAACGAAAAAACAAAACCTACAGCACCTGGTATTCCTAGTTGTTCTACCATCCAAGTACTAATCAGGCCCGGCCCTCCTTAGCTTCCAAGATCAGATGAGATTGGGCATGTTCAGGGTGGTTTACTGTAGCTATTGCTTACCTACTGACCTACATCTCTTATACATCTCAACACCAGCAATGAAGGAAGCAGGAACAAGAGAGAAAAAAAAACGAAAAAAAAAACCTACAGCACCTGGTATTCCCAGGTGGTTTCCCATCCAAGTACTAACCAGGCCCAGCACTGCTTAACTTCCAAGATCAGAAGAGATTGGGTATGTTCAGGGTGGTGTGTCTGTAGGTATTTTTTGCCTACTGACCTACATCTCTTATACATCTCAACACCAGCATTGAAGGAAGCACGAACAAGAGAGAAAAAAAAAAACGAAAAAAAAAAATCCTACAGCACCTGGTATTCCCATGTGGACTCCCATCCAAGTACTAACTGAGCTCAGCCTGCTTAGCTTCCAAGATCAGACGAGATTTGGCTTGTTCAGGGTGGTGTGGCTGTAGGTATTGTTTGCCTACTGACCTACATCTCAACACCAGCATTGAAGGAAGCAGGAACAAGAGAGAAAAAAAATTGAAAAAAAAAAACCTACAGCACCTGGTATTCCCAGGTGGTCTCCCATCCAAGTACACCTACAGTCAACCACCCTGAACATGCCCAATCTCATCTGATCTTGGAAGCTAAGAAGTGCCGGGCCTGATTAGTACTTGGATGGGAGACCACCTGGGAATACCAGGTGCTGTAGGTTTTTTTTTTTCTCTCTTGTTCCTGCTTCCTTCAATGCTGGTGTTAAGATGTATAAGAGATGTAGGTCAGTACGCAAGCAATAACTACAGTCACACCAACCTGAACAAGCCTAATTTTGGAAGCTAAGCAGGGCTGGGCCTGGTTAGTACTTGGATGGGAGACCACCTGGGAATACAAGGTCCTGTAGTTTTTTTTTCTCTGTTGTTCCTGCTTCCTTTAGTGCTGCTGTTGAGATGTATAAGAGATGTAGGTCAGTAGGCAAAGAATACCTACAGCCACACCACCCTGAACAAGCCCTATCTCATCTGATCTTGGAAGCTAAGCAGTGCCGGGCCTGATTAGTACTTGGATGGGAGACCACCTGGGAATACCAGGTGCTGTAGGTTTTTTTTTTTCTCTCTTGTTCCTGCTTCCTTCAATGCTGGTGTTAAGATGTATAAGAGATGTAGGTCAGTACGCAAGCAATAACTACAGTCACACCAACCTGAACAAGCCTAATTTTGGAAGCTAAGCAGGGCTGGGCCTGGTTAGTACTTGGATGGGAGACCACCTGGGAATACAAGGTCCTGTAGTTTTTTTTTCTCTGTTGTTCCTGCTTCCTTTAGTGCTGCTGTTGAGATGTATAAGAGATGTAGGTCAGTAGGCAAAGAATACCTACAGCCACACCACCCTGAACAAGCCCTATCTCATCTGATCTTGGAAGCTAAGCAGTGCTGGGCCTGCTTAGTACTTGGATGGGAGACCACCTGGGAATACCAGGTGGTGTAG
>JAVHZZ010000049.1:572500-585000 GCA_036250195.1 Mixophyes australis
TTTTATAAGTATGCGTGTTTGTGCGAATGTATGGTAAAAGACCAATTACTGTTGCTGCCACGTGTAGTGGATGCGTACGCCCTTTCACGCCGTAGCGTGCCCTTGTACGTCATAGCGTACCGTACGCATCTTTTCAGACAAAGACAACCAAGTTTGCTAGACTTTAATTGAAATGACTTTATCCAATTTACTGACTTCGACAGTTCCACCCTTTGATAGTGTAATAAACTATCACCCAATCACCGTTTCAAGTTCAGGATTATACAATACTTCTTCACAGACCATGATCTCGGTATCTGGTACCACCCTTTCAGTCTCTTTCTCAGTGTTACTCCCATGAGACCGTTTTCCACACTTCAACACAGTAGGAACACATTTGACAACTAAACCAATTGCTAAGATGACACCCAGTATAAGGAGAAGGAGCTTACCTACACTCGCAATCATTTCCTGTGCCCACTCCCCCAGACCGGAGAACCATTTTGCTGGGTTCAACCATGAGAACCAACCCGCCACCTTTTCCCCGACCTCATATAACGAAGAATTATGGCTCTTTCGAAATTCCCATTTCAGCTGCAAAATTTCATCCATCTTCCGGTCTATAACCTCTTTAGGGTCTTCCGTATTATTAGTAATGTACGTGCAACATTTGACACCGAACTGGGTGGCCAGTGTCACACAGTACCCACCAGTAATAGAGGTGAGATAATTTAGTACCAGTCTATGTTGCACCAACTCCTTTTTGTACGCTTGTAGCTCCCTTCCTGTATACCTGAAAGTGTCATCATACATCTCGGTGATATTATCTATTAATTTAGCTAGGTCTTGGATATATTTAAAGTTTAATGTTCTCCGAGCGGTCCTGGTGAGATCTAGAGCAACCATAACTTGGAAACCAGCAGTTTCACTAATCAATTTTGTAGCTATGGGTTCCTCACCAGGAATCATATTTCTCTTGCCACGGTGTTCATACTGTGTGTGTATGTATGGTGGTGATGTAGTCTTGTGAATATCTACCATTTCTTCATGAGTAATAGTCATGATTTCAGGAACCAGTTTAGCTAAGAAACACAAGCCCTTGGAACTCGGAGTCACCCAGGAATAAGCTTTCCTCCCACAAACAAAATACACATCATCAGGGAGAACATAAGGAACAGTATGCCCATGAATTATATCACACAGAGTTTTGATAAAACTACCCATGCCTAGTGTCTCCATCTGCTCTAGACACGTGTCGGCATTAATGATATTTTCACATTTATCTGTAGAGACTTTTCCAATAGATACCTTCTTATGTTTGGTTATACGCCCTAACTTGTGACTTCCATCAGCATTCCTGCCTAGTAGTGACCTTGTGAGTCTCTCTCTAAAATGAGTGTGGCGAGCCATTGTCTGATCTGATAGGTCAGCCTCCCAATTCTCCAGGCGCTTTGCATGAGATATGTTTAGGCACAGCAACGATCTGCCTATGGAGTATTGTCGAAGCGTCAGACTAGGGGACCTAGTGTTATTGTACCTCCCTTCTATGGGCCTCCCACCCCTTAATTCGAGTACTTCGGATATGTTTAGCGGGAATGGCACTAGTCCTATGTTATGCTGCCCTTGAGGCACGTGAGAGCACACCCAACACTCAGTTTGGTTTAGCACCTTACCCACCAGGGAGTGATAATCCTCCAAAGGATGCCCGCCTATATTCAGCGTACTGGGGGACTGGCATCGTTGGATGCATCTCTCGTCAACTAGGGAGTTGCAAAACTTGCAGATACAATACTCATCAGACAATAGCCCCTCACACTGCCTATGAGTTCCTGAGCTAGCAGACCTTTTCATAACCCCTGGACCAAGTTTGATAATGGGCTGCTCAGGATATCCTATTAACTTTTCTTCGGCCTCTATTTCATCCGTATCACTCCCAGAACTCTCCTCCGTCCTCCATCCTCCTTCACAAAAATAGAATGTCCTAGAAAAAGTAAAAACAAGGAAAATCCTGGAACAAAAGAAAAACAAAAACCGCCACTCCATTGCTGGAAAGATAGTTCTGAGGCAACGTCTCTGGTTCAGGTGTCTCAACTGCAGGCTTTAGGTCTCCCGGAACAGGCTCACAAGTGACAGCTCTATGTCGTCGGTCTGAGTCTTGTCTTGCACTTTCTCCGGGTTATGGACTCTCCTGCAGTGGGTGGAATGGACCCAAGTGTCTCTCTCTGCAACCTTCAGTGATGTAGTACTGGTCAGCAGCACTTGGTACGGGCCTTCCCAACGGTCTGTTAAACAACCTGAACGTAAGAAATTGCGGATCATAACATAGTCTCCAGGTTCAACATCATGACAGTTCGTCTCTGGCATACCAGGTGACAGCATTTTTAGTTTTTGTTGTTGTTGTTTCAGCTGTCTACTCATTCTTATAAGATATTGTACAGTCACTTCATTATTACACTTTAAGTCGTCTTGTGGACTCACGATCAAATGAGGTTGTCGTCCGAACAGTATCTCAAAGGGGGACAGATTAAGAGGAGGTCTAGGAGTGGTTCGAATGCTGTGGAGGACCAACGGCAAAGCCTCAGGCCATGCCAACCCAGTTTCAGCCATTATCTTACCTAGTTTGTTCTTGATAGTACCGTTTACTCTCTCCACCTTACCACTGGCTTGTGGTCGGTAAGGGGTGTGAAGTCTGCTACTGATTCCCATGAGTTTACACATATTTTGGAAGACATCACCAGTGAAATGGGTACCCCTATCACTTTCAATGATTCTAGGGATACCGAACCTACACACAAAGTCTTGTACAATTTTCTTTGCAGTGAACACAGCAGTATTAGTGGCTGCCGGATATGCTTCTACCCAACCGGAAAACACATCAATACACACTAACACATACTTTAGATTCCTGCACGGTGGTAATTGGATATAGTCAATTTGTATTACCTGAAAAGGTCCGTCTGTAGGAGGGATGTGGGATGGCTCAGTTGGAATAGTTTTCCCAACATTTTTCCTCAAACAAGTAAGACATGACATTGCTTTCTTACCAGCTTGAGAGGAAAATCCGGGAGCACACCAGTATGCTCTCACCAGTTTGCACATACCTTCTTTACCCAGGTGAGTCAGGCCGTGTGCTGCTTCAGCCAGGCTTGGATAGTATGTTCGGGGAGCTACAGGCTTACCTTGTCCATCCCTCCAGAGTCCTGAGGACTCTTGACCACATCCCTTCGCCTTCCAGACCGCCTTCTCCTGCAGGGAACACAAATCTTGCATTTCAATTAATTTCTGCGTGTCTAATGTCTGAAAAACCATCATAGTCTCGGTCGATACAGTCATAGGTTGCCCTGCTGCCCATTTAGCAGCTTCGTCTGCCCTGTTGTTGCCCAATGACACTGGGTCTTCTTCAAAGGTATGGGCTTTGCACTTTATGACGGCTACTGTTCTGGGTAACTGTATCGCTGTCAGAAGTCCTTTTATGTGTTGTGAGTGTGCCACTGGTGTACCTGCTGCTGTCGTAAAGTTTCTAAGACGCCAAAGGGCCCCAAAATCATGCACTACCCCGAAGGCGTACCTAGAGTCAGTATATATGTTGGCTGATTTACCCTCTGCCAATTCACACGCTCTCCTTAGTGCTACTAGTTCCGCCACCTGGGCTGAGTGAGGTGGACCAAGGGGTTTAGCTTCTACCACATCCTGATCGTCTACAACAGCGTAACCAGTACATAGCTCTCCTGTCTCTGTCTGTCTATGGCAACTTCCGTCTGTATAAAACGTAAAATCTACATTTTCTAAGGGGGTGTCACGTATGTTGGGCCTTGCAGTAAAGGTCTGATTCAGGTGTTCCATACAGTCATGCGTGTCAGTATTCTTGCCTAACTCATCATCAACCAGGGTCTCCTCACCTCCCACCCTTTGTGTCTCTTGAGACACATACGGAAGGTATGTAGCTGGATTTAGGGTGCTACATCGTTTGATGGTGATGTTTGAGGGTGCCATCAGGGCTAGTTCCCACTTTGTGAATCTAGCTGAAGAAACATGTCTGGTTTGGGCTGAATTTAACAGAGCTGATACAGCATGGGGTGTATAGATGGTTGAATTATGTCCTAATACTACATCCTCGCTCTTACTTACTAGAAGGGCCGTTGCTGCTACACTTCTGAGACATGTTGGGAGTGACCTTGCCACATTGTCTAATTGTGCACTGTAGTATGCTACCGGTCTGCTAGCGTCACCATGTTTCTGTGTGAGGACACCTGCTGCACAGCCATCAGCTTCTGTACAAAATAGCTCAAAAGGCTTTTCATAATCAGGTATTCCCAATGCAGGTGCTCTTGTCAGACTATCTTTAAGATTAAAGAACGCTTGCTCCGACTCTTCTGTGTGTACGACACGTTCTGGTTTTGAGGAAGAGACTAGCTCCTGCAATGGTAATGCCAGAATAGAAAAACCTGGGATCCAGGACCTACAGTATCCACACATCCCCAAGAAAGTACGAATCTGCTTCTGGCTCTGCGGCAGGGTCATGTGTTGTATGGCCTCAATTCTGTCGGTTGTCAGGTGTCTTAGCCCCTTAGTGAGGCAGTGTCCTAAGTATTTGACCTTAGTCTGACATGGCTGTAATTTATCCTTTGCCACCTTGTGCCCTGTTTGTGAAAGATGAAGCAACAACAATTTAGTATCATGTAAACATGACATAAAAGAATCAGAGCACAACAACAAATCGTCCACATATTGAATTAGAACAGACCCATTGTGGGGTTGAAAGGATTGCAAACAGTCATGTAAGGCTTGGGAGAAGATACTGGGGCTGTCAATGAACCCCTGGGGTAGTCTGGTCCATGTGTATTGCACTCCCCTGTAGGAGAATGCAAAAAGGTATTGGCAGTCAGGGTGAAGAGGGACTGAAAAGAAAGCAGAACATAGATCAATGACAGTAAAATGACTGGCAGACGGTGGAATCTGCATGAGGATGACAGCTGGATTCGGCACTACGGGGAATTGGCTCTCAACAACTTTGTTAATTCCCCTTAAGTCCTGGACTAATCTATAGCCCCTCCCCCCACTCTTCTTCACAGGGAAAATGGGACTATTTGCTGTACTGGCTGTACGAATTAAAATCCCTTGTTGTAACAGCCTCTCAATAACAGGATATACCCCTAGTTCCACCTCCGGTTTTAATGGATACTGTGGGATTTTTGGAGCTATCCTACCACTTTTTAGATTGACCATGACAGGGGCTACGTTTGCCATCAGTCCAGTGTCCTGTCCATCTCTGGTCCATAGGGAACCTGGTATTTCCAGCAACATCCCCTTTACTTGAGATGGACTTTGTTCTATAACAGGAGAGTGTAACATTAACCTTGGAGGGGTGTCCAATATGTCCTGTACCTCATGTGCAACCCTCTCGGGTATATCTAGGAACACACCATCTGAAGTACAGTATATGACACATCCCATTTTACATAACAAGTCTCTCCCTAGCAAGTTAGTAGGAGCCGCTGCAGCCAAGAGAAACGAATGCTTAGTATGCAGAGGCCCGATAGTAACTTCGGCGGGTTTAGTTAGAGGATAATGTAACACTTTTCCCGTCACCCCTATAGCTGGAATAGTTTTGCTGGTCACCTGTAGATTGAAAGGAGAGGTTATCACAGATCGGGCCGCCCCTGTATCTACAAGAAAAGTTTGTTTCCTGCCAGCTATGTCAACTATCATTGTTGGTTCTTCACTCTGACTCTCAGTTAACCTCACTGGCTGTAGACTACAGGTATGACCTGACCCCTAGCGCTGACTAGTGATTTCCCGCGCAGCATTTGCTGCCGTAATATGCGCAGGTAGATGTGAGTCTTCTAGTCTATGTGAATCCTTTCTTGGAGGATATCTATGTGACCCACCCCTATGTGTATTGAGTCTTTCTTTATTACAATCTCTAGCGTAATGTCCTTCCTCGTTACAGTTGAAACACCTGATCACTTTAGGTTTCCTGTTATATGGGTTGTATGCTGGTGGTCGTGTATGCACCCCTTCTAGAGCCTGTATACTTACCGTCATTAACCTATCACTTTTCTCTTCCCTTTTTCTAAAAAGGTTCTTGTCATGCTCCACAGCAGACTCCCTAAGGGAGTCTACCGTGACGCCTCTCCAATTAGGTAATGTGGTTTGTACTCTCGTCTTTAAATTTTCCCTAAGGCCATCCATCAGTACCCCTACAGCTACCTCTCTGTGATGTGGGTCCTCACTTATGTTGGATATCCCAGTAAATCGTGCAATCGCTGTTATAGCTCTAGCAAAGTAATCTGAGGCAGTTTCACTATCCTTTTGTTTAATGGTGAAAATCTTACTCCAATTTACTACTACTGGAAAACAGATGGCTAAGTGTTTGACAATTTGTTCTATATTCCGTTGGTTAATCTCATCAGTCAGGGTGTCATCTTCCTCCAACAAACAATCTCCAATAAATTTTTGTATGTTAGTATTGGGAGGAAGACACGCCCTCAACACTACCCGCCAATCCTTACTGGTTGGTTCATGAGCATTCCCTAAGTCTTTAACAAATTTTTGACATTTAGCTAACTCTTTTCTAGGATCTGGGAATTCAGTCATAATGGAACGTAATTCTGATCTAGTCCAGGGACAATGCATTGTAACATTTCTTAAAGGAACTACACCATCCTTATCCGGTTTCCCATTGGGAACTGATATTGTGCGGACCGGGAACACACCCTCTGGTACACTAACTTCAGGGGACGCTACAGGATTTACAGGCCCTAGATTTAGAACACTTTCACTCCTAGTGATCACGCTACTCTCACCTATCTCAGCCATTTTCTCATACTTGCGCTGAGCCTCTAGTACATTAACAGCATGGGCAATGGCCGAAATCACAGTAGGTTCATCTTCGTTTTCAGATACACTTGATTGAAACTGATTTAAAACAGGGTACAACTTAGTAATTTTTCTATTTTCAGTTTTAACAACGGCTGTACTTACCCCTCCCGCCACATAAGGTGGCGGGGGCGCGCTTGCGCTGAGTTCGCCACGCTTCTCAATGGTTACATCCGCCTTGCGCGCGCTTTTCGCCACGCCTATTTCCGGTTTGCATTCGCTGCTCTGCCACGTGTTACCTTCCATTTGCCACAATTTTAAACAATCATTATGTCTATTTCTCTTTTTCGTTGACTTGATCAACCATATTTTATCTTTTACAGTACTCAGTACCTCTGCATTAAAACTCCCTACTGTTGGGAAAGGCCTATCACAAGCTTTGGTCATCCCGACCCACGTGTCACAATACACAGTTGCATATGCACCATATTTCTTACACATGAGAAACCTCGCTGAACCAATAGGGCCTTCCTTAGGCAGTACACTGACCATCTCTAGCGTATGCTTAGCACCCATGTTGAACAATCAATATACCTTCTACCCGGAACACAGACACACCGCAATGCTCTGTTCCTTCCGACCAAATGTGAAATACAGACACACCGCAATGCTCTGTTCTTTCCACCTAATAATTTCAACTCTGTTGCTATACTCACCGCTAGAGATCTATAATCCTCGGTGAACGTATTTCCTTTAGCCGCGTTCACTCGCTTTTCTCGCCCCTGGCGAGGATCCCTAATACAGAAATATCACTGTGGGCCCCAAGGGCTATCAGCTCCTCGATACCCTGGCTAAACCACAAAATCTGCTGAGTTTATTATCGCTGGGAGCGCAAAGTCGATACAATCAACCTGCCTTTCCAGTATAATTCCTCCTAGCTGCTTCAGCAATTCGCACTAACGGTGCGACCGGATCGCACTGCCTACCAATACTAATTATTAGCAAACCTTGCGATCTATTGGTAGCGCTTTGCGAAAACCCAGTTTTCGCATTCGGTATACCTGCCCTGTATACCGTCCTTCAGTTGGGCAATCCGCCTCGTCAGACAGCAACTGAGCACCTCAACAATAAAACAGTGTATCTACGTTACAACATCACACACTATACACCTTTTCTGCGCAGAAAATCAAAAGTTCCCAACAATAGTAATAATGTCTCAGAGGCTTTCACAAGTAATTATACTATGCATGTATAATAACTATCAAAACGATTGTTTAACCACGTGGCAAGTTTACCGGAAGTTCGCGTACGCACAGCAGGAAGTACACATACGCTAAACAATGCAATACAGTTAAAACGCACAATGACAGAAAAAAGAAACAGTTTTCTCTTTTGTCCCTAGGTTCTAGTTAGCGTGCCCTAGATAATGCAAAACGGACATTCGGTTTCGCAACACAGAGTAAAATTCAGGTTTTGAACACCATGCGTTCTTACCCGTTTATGACGCGTCTCCACCCTTTGTTGAGGAACCGAAATCCGTTGGTCTTGCGTATCATCGGCAACGAAACCTCCAAAGCTCACGAGCCCCCAATTGTTATGTGCGTACTGTCGCTAACCAATAACGATGTTCAGGGTGGTTGACTGTACGTATTGTTTGCCTACTGACCTACATCTCTTATACATCTCAACACCAGCATTGAAGGAAGCAGGAACAACGGAGAAAATAAAATGAAAAAAAAAAACCTACAGCACCTGGTATTCCCAGGTGGTCTCCCATCCAAGTACTAACAAGGCCCGGCTCTGCTTAGTTTCCAAGATCAGATCAGATTGGGCATGTTCAGGGTGGTTTACTGTAGGTATTGCTTGCCTACTGACGTACATCTCTTATACATCTGAACACCAGCATTGACGGAATCAGGAACAAGAGAGAAAATAAAATGAAAAAAAAAAAACTACAGCACCTGGTATTCCCATGTGGTCTCCCATCCAAGTACTAACCAAGCCCAGCCCTGCTTAGTTTCCAAGATCAGACAAGATTGGACTTGTTCAGGGTGGTGTGGCTGCAGGTATTGCTTGCCTACTGACCTACATCTCTTATACATCTCAACACCAGCATTGAAGGAAGCAGGAACAAGAGAGAAAATAAAATAAAAAAAAACAACCTACAACACCTGGTATTCCCATGTGGTCTCCCATCCAAGTACTTACCAGGCCCAGCCCTCCTTAGCTTCAAAGATCAGACGAGATTGGGCTTGTTCAGGGTGGTGTGGCTGTAGGTATTGCTTGCCTACTGACCTACATCTCTTATACATCTCAACACCAGCATTGAAGGAAGCAGGAACAAGAGAGAAAAAAAAACCCTACAGCACCTTGTATTTCCAGGTGGTCTACCATCCAAGTACTAACCAGGCCCTGCTTAACTTCCAAAATCAGACGAGATTAAGCTTGTTCAGGGTGGTGTGGCTGTACATATTGCTTGCCTGCTGACCTACATCTCTTATACATCTCAACACCAGCATTGAAGGAAGCAGGAACAAGAGAGAAAAAAAAATGAAAAAACAAACAAACCTACAGCACCTTGTAATCTCAGGTGGTCTCCCATCCAAGTACTAACAAGGCCTGGCCCTGCTAAGCTGCCAAAATCAGATGAGATTGGGCTTATTAAGGGTGGAGTTGCTGTAGGTATTGCTTGCCTACTGACCTACATCTCTTAAACATCTCAACAAAAGAATTGAAGGAAGCAGGAACAAGAGAGAAAATAAAATGAAAAAAAAAACCTACAGCACCTGGTATTCCCAGGTGGTCTCCCATCCAAGTACTAACCAGGCCCAGGCCTCATTAGCTTCCAAGATCAGACGAGATTGGGTTTGTTCAGGCTGGTTTACTGTAGGTATTGCTTGCATACTGACTTACATCTCTTATACATCTCAACACCAGCATTGAAGGAAGCAGGAACAAGAGAGAAAAAAAAAATGAAAAAAAAAACCTACAGCACCTGGTATTCCCAGGTGGTCTCCCATCCAAGTACTAACCAGACCCGGCCTGCTTAGTTTCTAAGATCAGATGAGATTGGGCTTGTTCAGGGTGGGGAGGCTGTAGGTATTGCTTGCCTACTGACCTACATCTCAACACTAGTATTGAAGGAAGCAGGAACAAGAGAGATAAAAAAACCAAAAAAAATTCCTACAGCAAATGGTATTCCCAGGTGGTCTCCCATCCAAGTACTAACCAAGCCCAGCCCTGTTTAGTTTCCAAGATCAGACAAGATTGGACTTGTTCAGGGTGGTGTGGCTGCAGGTATTTCTTGCCTACTGACCTACATCTCTTATACATCTCAACACCAGCATTGAAGGAAGCAGGAACAACGGAGAAAATAAAATGAAAAAAAAAACCTACAGCACCTGGTATTCCCAGGTGGTCTCCCATCCAAGTACTAACAAGGCCCGGCTCTGCTTAGTTTCCAAGATCAGATCAGATTGGGCATGTTCAGGGTGGTTTACTGTAGGTATTGCTTGCCTACTGACGTACATCTCTTATACATCTGAACACCAGCATTGACGGAATCAGGAACAAGAGAGAAAATAAAATGAAAAAAAAAAACCTACAGCACCTGGTATTCCCATGTGGTCTCCCATCCAAGTACTAACCAAGCCCAGCCCTGCTTAGTTTTAAAGATCAGACAAGATTGGACTTGTTCAGGGTGGTGTGGCTGCAGGTATTGCTTGCCTACTGACCTACATCTCTTATACATCTCAACACCAGCATTGAAGGAAGCAGGAACAACGGAGAAAATAAAATGAAAAAAAAAACCTACAGCACCTGGTATTCCCAGGTGGTCTCCCATCCAAGTACTAACCAGGCCCGGCCCTGCTTAGCTTCCAAGATCAGATCAGATTGGGCATGTTCAGGGTGGTTTACTGTAGGTATTGCTTGCCTACTGACGTACATCTCTTATACATCTCAACACCAGCATTGAAGGAAGCAGGAACAAGAGAGAAAATAAAATAAAAAAAAACAACCTACAGCACCTGGTATTCCCATGTGGTCTCCCATCCAAGTACTAACCAGGCCCGGCCCTCCTTAGCTTCAAAGATCAGACGAGATTGGGCTTGTTCAGGGTGGTGTGGCTGTAGGTATTGCTTGCCTACTGACCTACATCTCTTATACATCTCAACACCAGCATTGAAGGAAGCAGGAACAACAGAGAAAAAAAAACCCTACAGCACCTTGTATTTCCAGGTGGTCTACCATCCAAGTACTAACCAGGCCCTGCTTAACTTCCAAAATCAGACGAGATTAAGCTTGTTCAGGGTGGTGTGGCTGTACAAATTGCTTGCCTACTGACCTACATCTCTTATACATCTCAACACCAGCATTGAAGGAAGCAGGAACAAGAGAGAAAAAAAAATGAAAAAACAAACAAACCTACAGCACCTTGTAATCTCAGGTGGTCTCCCATCCAAGTACTAACAAGGCCTGGCCCTGCTAAGCTGCCAAAATCAGATGAGATTGGGCTTATTAAGGGTGGAGTTGCTGTAGGTATTGCTTGCCTACTGACCTACATCTCTTAAACATCTCAACAAAAGAATTGAAGGAAGCAGGAACAAGAGAGAAAATAAAATGAAAAAAAAAAGCTACAGCACCTGGTATTCCCAGGTGGTCTCCCATCCAAGTACTAACCAGGCCGAGGCCTCCTTAGCTTCCAAAATCAGACGAGATTGGGTTTGTTCAGGCTGGTTTACTGTAGGTATTGCTTGCATACTGACTTACATCTCTTATACATCTCAACACCAGCATTGAAGGAAGCAGGAACAAGAGAGAAAAAAAAAATGAAAAAAAAAACCTACAGCACCTGGTATTCCCAGGTGGTCTCCCATCCAAGTACTAACCAGGCGCGGCCCTCCTTAGCTTCCAAGATCAGACAAGATTGGGCTTGTTCACAGTGGTGTGGCTGTAGGTATTGCTTATCTACTGACCTACATCTCTTATACATCTCAACACCAGCATTGAAGGAAGCAGGAACAAGAGAGAAAAAAAAACGAAAAAAAAACCCTACATCACCTGGTGTCCCCAGGTGGTCTCCCATCCAAGTACTAGCCAGCAGCAACCCTGCTTAGCTTCCAAGATCAGATTAGATAGGGCTTGTTCAGGGTGGTGTTGCTGTACGTATTACTTGCTTACTGACCTACATCTCTTATACATCTCAACACCAGCATTGAAGGAAGCAGGAACAAGAGAGAAAAAAAACCGAAAAAAAAAAAACCTACACCACCTGGTATTCCCAGGTGGTCTCCCATCCAAGTACTAAGCAGGCCCAGCACTGCTTAGCTTCCAAGATCAGACGAGATAGGGCTTGTTCAGGGTGGTGTGGCTGTAGGTGTTGTTTGCCTACTGACCTACATCTCTTATACATCTCAACAGCATCACTGAAGGAAGCAGGAATAACAGAGAAAAAAAAACTACAGGACCTTGCATTCCCAGGTGGTCTCCCATCCAAGTACTAACCAGGCCCAGCCCTGCTTAGCTTCCAAGATTAGGCTTGTTCAGGTTGGTGTGACTGTAGTTATTGCTTGCGTACTGACCTACATCTCTTATACATCTTAACACCAGCATTGAAGGAAGCAGGAACAAGAGAGAAAAAAAAAACCTACAGCACCTGGTATTCCCAGGTGGTCTCCCATCCAAGTACTAATCAGGCCCGG
>JAVHZZ010000049.1:590000-597500 GCA_036250195.1 Mixophyes australis
TCCAAGCACTAATCAGGCCCGGCCCTTCTTAGCTTCCAAGATCAGATGAGATTGGGCATGTTCAGGGTGGTATAATGTAGGTATTGCTTGCCTACTGACCTACATCTCAACACTAGCATTGAAGGAAGTAGGAACAAGAGAGAAAAAAAAACGAAAAAAAACAAAAACCTACAGCATATGGTATTCCCAGGTGGTCTCCCATCCAAGTACTAACCAGGCCCAGCCCTGCTTAACTTCCAAGATCTGACAAGATTGGGCTTGTTCAGGGTTGTGTGGCTGTAGGTATTGCTTCCATACTGACCTACATCTCTTATACATTTTAATACCAGCATTGAAGGAAGCAGGAACAAGAGAGAAAAAAAAAAACCTACAGCACCTGGTATTCCCAGGTGGTCTCCCATCCAAGTACTAATCAGGCTTGGCCCTGCTTAGCTTCCAAGAGCAGATGAGATTGGGCATGTTCAGGGTGGTTTACTGTAGGTATTGCTTGCCTACTGACCTACATCTCTTATACATCTCAACACCAGCATTGAAGGAAGCAGGAACAAGAGAGAAAAACAAACAAAAAAAAAAAAACCTACAGCACCTGGTATTCCCAGGTGGTCTCCCTTCCAAGTACTAACCAGGCCTGGCCCTGCTTAGCTTCCAAGATCAGATGAGATTGGGCTTTTTCAGGGTGGTGCAGCTGTAGGTATTGGTTGGTTGCTTGCTTACTGACCTACATCTCTTATACATCTCAACACCAGCATTAAAGGAAGCAGGAACAAGAGAGAAAAACAAACAAAAAAAACAAAACCTACAGCACCTGGTATTCCCAGGTGGTCTCCCATCCAAGTACTAACCAGGCCCGGCTTGCTTAGTTTCTAAAATCAGATGAGATTGGGCTTGTTCAGGGTGGGGAGGCTGTAGGTATTGCTTGCCTACTGACCTACATCTCAACACCAGCATTGAAGGAAGAAGGAACAAGAGAGAAAAAAAAATGGAAAAAAAAACCTACATCACCTGGTATTTCCAGGTGGTCTCCCATCCAAGTACTAACCAGGCCCGACGCTGCTTAGCTTCCAAGATCTGACGATATAGGGCTTGTTCAGGGTGGTGTGGCTGTATGTATTACTTGCTTACTGACCTACATCTCTTATACATCTCAACACCAGCATTGAAGGAAGCAGGAACAACAGAGAAAAAAAAAAACGTACAGCACCTTGTATTCCCAGGTGGTCTCCCATCCAAGTACTAACCAGGCTCTGCCCTGCTTAGCTTCCAAGATCAGATGAGATTGGGCTTTTTCAGGGTGGTGTGGCTGTAGGTATTGCTTGCTTGCTTACTTACTGACCTACATCTCTTATACATCTCAACACCAGCATTGAAGGAAGCAGGAACAACAGAGAAAAAAAAAACCTACAGCACCTTGTATTCCCAGGTGGTCTCCCATCCAAGTACTAACCAGGCCCGGCCTTGCATATCATCCAAGATCTGATGAGATTGGGCTTTTTACAGGTGGTGTGGCTGTAGGTATTGCTTGCCTACTGACCTACATCTCAACACTAGCATTGAAGGAAGCAGGAACAAGAGAGAAAAAAAAACGAAAAAAAACAAAAACCTACAGGACCCTGGTATTCCAAGGTGGTCTCCCATCCAAGTACTAACGAGGCCCGGCCCTGCTTAGCTTCCAAGATCAGATGATATTGGGCTTATTCAGGGTGGTGTGGCTGTAGGTATTGCTTGCTTACTGACCTACATCTCTTATACATCTCAACACCAGCATTGAAGGAAGCAGGAACAAGAGAGAAAAAAAAAACCTACAGCACCTTGTATTCCCAGGTGGTCTCCCATCCAAGTACTAACCAGGCCCGACGCTGCTTAGCTTCCAAGATCAGATGAGATAGGGCTTGTTCAGGATGGTGTGGCTGTAGATATTGTTTGCCTACTGACCTACATCTCTTATAGATCTCAACACCAGCATTGAAGGAAGCAGGAACAACAGAGAAAAAAAAACCTACAGCACCTTGTATTCCCAGGTGGTCTCCCAGCCAAGTACTAATCAGGCCCGGCCCTGCTTAGCTTCCAAGATCAGACGAGATTGGGCTTTTTCAGGGTGGTGTGGCTGTATGTATTGCTTGTTTACTGACCTACATCTCTTATACATCTCAACAGCAGCATTGAAGGAAGCAGGAACAACAGAGAAAAAAAAAACTTACAGGACCTTGTATTCCCAGGTGGTCTCCCATTTAAATACTAACCAGGCCCAGCCCTGCTTAGCTTCCAAGATCAGGCTTGTTCAGGTTGGTGTGACTGTATGTATTGCTTGCGTAATGACCTACATCGCTTATACATCTCAACAATAGCATTGAAGGAAGCAGGAACAAGAGAGAAAAAAAAATGAAAAAAATAAACCTGCAGCATTTGGTATTCCCAGGTCGTCTCCCATCCAAGTACTAACCAAGTCCAGCCCTGCTTAGCTTCCAAGATCATACAATATTGAGCTTGTGCAGGGTGGTGTGGTTGTAGGTATTGCTTGCCTACTGACCTACATCTCTTATACATTTCAATACCAGCATTGAAGGAACCAGGAACAAGAGAGAAAAAAAAAGCAAAAAAAAAACAAAACCTAAAGCACCAGGTATTCCTAGTTGTTCTACCATCCAAGTACTAATCAGGCCCGGCCCTGCTTAGCTTCCAAGATCAGATGAGATTGGGCATGTTCAGGGTGGTTTACTGTAGGTATTGCTTGCCTACTGACCTACATCTCTTATACATCTCAACAGCAGCATTGAAGGAAGCAGGAACAAGAGAGAAAAAAAATGAAAAAAAAAACCTATAGCACCTGGTATTCCCAGGTGGTCTCCCATCCAAGTACTAACCAGGCCCAGCACTGCTTAACTTTCAAGATCAGATGAGATTGGGTATGTTCAGGGTGGTGTGGCTGTAGGTATTGCTTGCCTACTGACCTACATCTCTTATACATCTCAACACCAGCATTGAAGGAAGCACGAACAAGAGAACAAAAAAACGAAAAAACGAAAAAACGAAAAAAAAAAAAAACCTACAGCACCTGGTATTCCCCGGTGGACTCCCATCCAAGTACTAACCAAGCTCAGCCTGCTTAGCTTCCAAGATCAGACGAGATTGGGCTTGTTCAGGGTGGTGTGGCTGTAGGTATTATTTGCATACTGACCTACATCTCAACACCAGCATTGAAGGAAGCAGGAACAAGAGAGAAAAAAAATTGAAAAGAAAAACCTACAGCACCTGGTATTCCCAGGTGGTCTCCCATCCAAGTACTAATCAGGCCAAGCCCTGCTTAGCTTTCAAGATCTGACGAGATTGGGCATGTTCAGGGTGGTTGACTGTAGGTATTGCTTGCCTACTGACCTACATCTTTTATACATCTCAACACCAGCATTGAAGGAAGTAGGAACAAGAGAGAAAAAAAAATGAAAAAAACAAACAAACCTACAGCATATGGTATTCCCAGGTGGTCTCCCATCCAAGTACTAACCAGGCCCAGCCCTGCTTAACTTCCAAGATCAGACAAGATTGGGCTTGTTCAGGGTGGTGTGGCTGTAGGTATTGCTTCCCTACTGACCTACATCTCTTATACATTTCAATACCAGCATTGAAGGAAGCAGGAACAAGAGAGAAAAAAAAACGAAAAAAAAAACAACCTACAGCACCTGGTATTCCCAGGTGGTCTCCCATCCAAGTACTAATCAGGCCCGGCCCTGCTTAGCTTCCAAGATCAGATGAGATTGGGCATGTTCAGGGTGGTTTACTGTAGGTATTGCTTGCCTACTGACCTACATCCCTTATACATCTCAACACCAGCATTGAAGGAAGCAGAAACAAGAGAGAAACAAAAACGAAAAAACAAAACCTACAGCACCTGGTATTCCTAGTTGTTCTACCATCCAAGTACTAATCAGGCCCGGCCCTGCTTAGCTTCCAAGATCAGATGAGATTGGGCTTGTTCAGTGTGGTGTGGCTGTAGGTATTGCTTGCCTACTGACCTACATCTCTTATACATCTCAACCCCAGCATTGAAGGAAGCAGAAACAAGAGAGTAAAAAAAAACCTACAGCACCAGATATTCCCAGGTGGTCTCCCATCCAAGTACTAACCAGGCTCAGCCTGCTTAGCGTCCAAGATCAGATGAGATTGGGCATGTTCAGGGTGGTTGACTGTAGGTATTGCTTGTTTACTGACCTACATCTCTTCTACATCTAAACACCGGCATTGAAGGAAGCAGAAACAAGAGAGAAAAAAACCCATAAAAAAACCTACAGCACCTGGTATTCCCAGGTGGTCTCCCATCCAAGTACTAACCAGGCTTAACCTGCTTAGCGTCCAAGATCAGATGAGATTGGGCATGTTCAGGGTGGTTGACTGTAGGTATTGCTTGTTTACTGACCTACATCTCTTCTACATCTAAACACCGGCATTGAAGGAAGCAGAAACAAGAGAGAAAAAAAAACATAAAAAAACCTACAGCACCTGGTATTCCCAGGTGGTCTCCCATCCAAGTACTAACCAGGCCAGGCCTGCTTAGCTTTTAAGATCAGACAAGATTGGGCTTGTTCAGGGTGGTGTGGCTGTAGGTATTGCTTGCCTACTGACCTACATCTCTTATACATCCGAACACCAGCATTGAAGGAAGCAGGAACAAGAGAGAAAAAAAAAAGAAAAAAAAACCTACATCACCTGGTATTCCCAGGTGGTTTCCCATGCAAGTACTAAATAGGCCGGCCCTGCTTAGCTTCCAAGTTTTGACGAGATTGGGCTTGTTTAGGGTGGTGTGGCTGTAGGTATTGCTTGCCTACTGACCTACATCTCTTATACATCTCAACACCAGCATTGAAGGAAGCAGGAAGAAGAGAGAAAAAAAAAAGAAAAAAAAACCTACAGCACCTGGTATTCCCAGGTGGTCTCCCTTCCAAATATTAACCAGGCCAGGCCTGCTTAGCTTTTAAGATCAGACAAGATTGGGCTTGTTCAGGGTGGTGTGGCTGTAGGTATTGCTTGCCTACTGACCTACATCTCTTATACATCCGAACACCAGCATTGAAGGAAGCAGGAACAAGAGAGAAAAAAAAACGAAAAAAAAACCTACATCACCTGGTATTCCCAGGTGGTTTCCCATGCAAGTACTAAATAGGCCGGCCCTGCTTAGCTTCCAAGTTTTGACGAGATTGGGCTTGTTTAGGGTGGTGTGGCTGTAGGTATTGCTTGCCTACTGACCTACATCTCTTATACATCTCAACACCAGCATTGAAGGAAGCAGGAAGAAGAGAGAAAAAAAAAAGAAAAAAAAACCTACATCACCTGGTATTCCCAGGTGGTCTCCCATCCAAGTACTAACCAGGCCCGGCCCTGCTTAGCTTCGAAAATCAGACGAAATTGGGCTTGTTCAGGGTGGTGTGACTATACGTATTGCTTGCCGACTGACTTACATCTCTTATACATCTCAACACCAGCATTGATGGAAGCAGGAACAAGAGAGAAAAAAAAACGAAAAAAAAAAACCTACAGCACCTGGAATTCCCAGGTGCTCTCCCATCCATGTACTAACAAGGCCTGGCCCTGCTAAGCTTCCAAAATCAGATGAGATTGGTCTTATTCAGGGTGGAGTTGCTGTAGCTATTGCTTGCCTACTGACCTACATCTCTTATACATGTCAACACCAGCATTGAAGGAAGCAGGAACAAGAGAGAAAAAAAAATGAAAAAAAAAAAACCTACATCACCTGGTATTCCCAGATGGTCTCCCATCCAAGTACTAACCAGGCTCAGCCTGCTTAGCTTCCAAGATCAGAACTGATTGGGCTTGTTCAGGGTGGTGTGGCTGTAGGTATTGCTTGCCTACTGACCTACATCTTTTATACATCTCAACACCAGCATTGAAGGAAGCAGGAACAACAGAGAAAAAAAAAACCTACAGCACCTTGTATTCCCAGGTGGTCTCCCATCCAAGTACTAACCAGGCCCAGCCCTGCTTAGCTTCCAAGATCAGACGAGATTGGGCTTGTTCAGGTTGGTGTGGCTGTAGGTATTGTTTGTTTACTGACCTACATCTCTTATTAATCTCAACACCAGCATTGAAGGAAGCAGGAACAAGAGAGAAAAAAAAACGAAAAAAAAAAAACCTACAGCACCTGCTATTCCCAGGTGGTCTCCCATCCAAGTACTAACCAGGCCCGGCCCTGCTTAACATCCAAGATCAGACAAGATTGGGCTTTTTCAGGGTGGTGTGGCTGTAGGTATTGCTTTCTTACTGACCTACATCTCTTATACATTTCAATACCAGCATTGAAGGAAGCAGGAACAAGAGAGAAAAAATTGAAGGAAGCAGGAACAAGAGAGAAAAAAAAATGAAAAAAAAACCCTACAGCACCTGGTATTCCCAGGTGGTCTCCCATCCAAGTACTAACCAGGCCCAGCCCTGCTTAGCTTCCAAGATCAGATGATATTGGGCTTATTCAGGGTGGTGTGGCTGTAGGTATTGCTTGCTTACTGACCTACATCTCTTATACACTGACCTACATCTCTTATACATCTCAACACCAGCATTGATGGAAGCAGGAACAAGAGAGAAAAAAAACCGAAAAAAAACAACCTACAGCACCTGGTATTCCCAGGTGCTCTCCCATCCAAGTACTAACAAGGCCTGGCCCTGCTAAGCTTCCAAAATCAGATGAGATTGGGCTTATTCAGGGTGGAGTTGCTGTAGCTATTGCTTGCCTACTGACCTACATCTCTTATACATCTCAACACCAGCATTGAAGGAAGCAGGAACAAGAGGGAAAAAAAAATGAAAAAAAAAAACCCTACAGCACCTGGTATTCCCAGGTAGTCTCCCATCCAAGTAATAATCAAGCCCGGCCCTGCTTAGCTTCCAAGATCAGATGAGATTGGGCATGTTCAGGGTGGTTGACTGTAGATATTGTTTGTCTACTGACCTACATCTCTTATACATCTCAACACCAGCATTGAAGGAAGCAGGAACAAGAGAGAAAAAAAAACATAAAAAAAAAAATCTACAGCACCTGGTATTCCCAGGTGGTCTCCCATCCAAGTACTAACCAGGCCCAGCCTGCTTAGCTTCCAAGATCAGATGAGATTGGGCTTGTTCAGGGTGGTGTGGCTGTAGGTATTGCTTGCCTACTGACCTACATCTCAACACTAGCATTGAAGGAAGCAGGAACAAGAGAGAAAAAAAAAACAAAAAAAACAAACCTACAGCATTTGGTATTCCCAGGTGGTCTCCCATCCAAGTACTAACCAAGTCCAGCCCTGCTTAGCTTCCAAGATCAGACAAGATTGGGCTTGTGCAGGGTGGTGTGGTTGTAGGTATTGGTTGCCTACTGACCTACATCTCTTATACATTTCAATACCAGCATTGAAGGAAGCAGGAACAAGAGAGAAAAAAAAACAAAACAAAAAACAAAAATCAAAAGCACCAGGTATTCCTAGTTGTTCTACCATCCAAGTACTAATCAGGCCTGGC
>JAVHZZ010000049.1:602500-695000 GCA_036250195.1 Mixophyes australis
AATCGCAAAACATAGTCATTTCTTCATTGGCGTCCAAAAACAACGCTTTTTTACACTCCGATCTCCCTTTCTCTTGGAAACAATGACTTACATCAATTCTTTTACATAATTCTTGTTTCTCATGACATTTCTAACATTGCCCACAATTATCAACTTTCTAAGTCTTTCTAAACAGGAGAAATCGCAAAACATAGTCATTTCTTCATTGGCGTCCAAAAACAACGCTTTTTTACACTCCGATCTCCCTTTCTCTTGGAAACAATGACTTACATCAATTCTTTTACATAATTCTTGTTTCTCATGACATTTCTAACATTGCCCACAATTATCAACTTTCTAAGTCTTTCTAAACAGGAGAAATCGCAAAACATAGTCATTTCTTCATTGGCGTCCAAAAACAACGCTTTTTTACACTCCGATCTCCCTTTCTCTTGGAAACAATGACTTACATCAATTCTTTTACATAATTCTTGTTTCTCATGACATTTCTAACATTGCCCACAATTATCAACTTTCTAAGTCTTTCTAAACAGGAGAAATCGCAAAACATAGTCATTTCTTCATTGGCGTCCAAAAACAACGCTTTTTTACACTCCGATCTCCCTTTCTCTTGGAAACAATGACTTACATCAATTCTTTTACATAATTCTTGTTTCTCATGACATTTCTAACATTGCCCACAATTATCAACTTTCTAAGTCTTTCTAAACAGGAGAAATCGCAAAACATAGTCATTTCTTCATTGGCGTCCAAAAACAACGCTTTTTTACACTCCGATCTCCCTTTCTCTTGGAAACAATGACTTACATCAATTCTTTTACATAATTCTTGTTTCTCATGACATTTCTAACATTGCCCACAATTATCAACTTTCTAAGTCTTTCTAAACAGGAGAAATCGCAAAACATAGTCATTTCTTCATTGGCGTCCAAAAACAACGCTTTTTTACACTCCGATCTCCCTTTCTCTTGGAAACAATGACTTACATCAATTCTTTTACATAATTCTTGTTTCTCATGACATTTCTAACATTGCCCACAATTATCAACTTTCTAAGTCTTTCTAAACAGGAGAAATCGCAAAACATAGTCATTTCTTCATTGGCGTCCAAAAACAACGCTTTTTTACACTCCGATCTCCCTTTCTCTTGGAAACAATGACTTACATCAATTCTTTTACATAATTCTTGTTTCTCATGACATTTCTAACATTGCCCACAATTATCAACTTTCTAAGTCTTTCTAAACAGGAGAAATCGCAAAACATAGTCATTTCTTCATTGGCGTCCAAAAACAACGCTTTTTTACACTCCGATCTCCCTTTCTCTTGGAAACAATGACTTACATCAATTCTTTTACATAATTCTTGTTTCTCATGACATTTCTAACATTGCCCACAATTATCAACTTTCTAAGTCTTTCTAAACAGGAGAAATCGCAAAACATAGTCATTTCTTCATTGGCGTCCAAAAACAACGCTTTTTTACACTCCGATCTCCCTTTCTCTTGGAAACAATGACTTACATCAATTCTTTTACATAATTCTTGTTTCTCATGACATTTCTAACATTGCCCACAATTATCAACTTTCTAAGTCTTTCTAAACAGGAGAAATCGCAAAACATAGTCATTTCTTCATTGGCGTCCAAAAACAACGCTTTTTTACACTCCGATCTCCCTTTCTCTTGGAAACAATGACTTACATCAATTCTTTTACATAATTCTTGTTTCTCATGACATTTCTAACATTGCCCACAATTATCAACTTTCTAAGTCTTTCTAAACAGGAGAAATCGCAAAACATAGTCATTTCTTCATTGGCGTCCAAAAACAACGCTTTTTTACACTCCGATCTCCCTTTCTCTTGGAAACAATGACTTACATCAATTCTTTTACATAATTCTTGTTTCTCATGACATTTCTAACATTGCCCACAATTATCAACTTTCTAAGTCTTTCTAAACAGGAGAAATCGCAAAACATAGTCATTTCTTCATTGGCGTCCAAAAACAACGCTTTTTTACACTCCGATCTCCCTTTCTCTTGGAAACAATGACTTACATCAATTCTTTTACATAATTCTTGTTTCTCATGACATTTCTAACATTGCCCACAATTATCAACTTTCTAAGTCTTTCTAAACAGGAGAAATCGCAAAACATAGTCATTTCTTCATTGGCGTCCAAAAACAACGCTTTTTTACACTCCGATCTCCCTTTCTCTTGGAAACAATGACTTACATCAATTCTTTTACATAATTCTTGTTTCTCATGACATTTCTAACATTGCCCACAATTATCAACTTTCTAAGTCTTTCTAAACAGGAGAAATCGCAAAACATAGTCATTTCTTCATTGGCGTCCAAAAACAACGCTTTTTTACACTCCGATCTCCCTTTCTCTTGGAAACAATGACTTACATCAATTCTTTTACATAATTCTTGTTTCTCATGACATTTCTAACATTGCCCACAATTATCAACTTTCTAAGTCTTTCTAAACAGGAGAAATCGCAAAACATAGTCATTTCTTCATTGGCGTCCAAAAACAACGCTTTTTTACACTCCGATCTCCCTTTCTCTTGGAAACAATGACTTACATCAATTCTTTTACATAATTCTTGTTTCTCATGACATTTCTAACATTGCCCACAATTATCAACTTTCTAAGTCTTTCTAAACAGGAGAAATCGCAAAACATAGTCATTTCTTCATTGGCGTCCAAAAACAACGCTTTTTTACACTCCGATCTCCCTTTCTCTTGGAAACAATGACTTACATCAATTCTTTTACATAATTCTTGTTTCTCATGACATTTCTAACATTGCCCACAATTATCAACTTTCTAAGTCTTTCTAAACAGGAGAAATCGCAAAACATAGTCATTTCTTCATTGGCGTCCAAAAACAACGCTTTTTTACACTCCGATCTCCCTTTCTCTTGGAAACAATGACTTACATCAATTCTTTTACATAATTCTTGTTTCTCATGACATTTCTAACATTGCCCACAATTATCAACTTTCTAAGTCTTTCTAAACAGGAGAAATCGCAAAACATAGTCATTTCTTCATTGGCGTCCAAAAACAACGCTTTTTTACACTCCGATCTCCCTTTCTCTTGGAAACAATGACTTACATCAATTCTTTTACATAATTCTTGTTTCTCATGACATTTCTAACATTGCCCACAATTATCAACTTTCTAAGTCTTTCTAAACAGGAGAAATCGCAAAACATAGTCATTTCTTCATTGGCGTCCAAAAACAACGCTTTTTTACACTCCGATCTCCCTTTCTCTTGGAAACAATGACTTACATCAATTCTTTTACATAATTCTTGTTTCTCATGACATTTCTAACATTGCCCACAATTATCAACTTTCTAAGTCTTTCTAAACAGGAGAAATCGCAAAACATAGTCATTTCTTCATTGGCGTCCAAAAACAACGCTTTTTTACACTCCGATCTCCCTTTCTCTTGGAAACAATGACTTACATCAATTCTTTTACATAATTCTTGTTTCTCATGACATTTCTAACATTGCCCACAATTATCAACTTTCTAAGTCTTTCTAAACAGGAGAAATCGCAAAACATAGTCATTTCTTCATTGGCGTCCAAAAACAACGCTTTTTTACACTCCGATCTCCCTTTCTCTTGGAAACAATGACTTACATCAATTCTTTTACATAATTCTTGTTTCTCATGACATTTCTAACATTGCCCACAATTATCAACTTTCTAAGTCTTTCTAAACAGGAGAAATCGCAAAACATAGTCATTTCTTCATTGGCGTCCAAAAACAACGCTTTTTTACACTCCGATCTCCCTTTCTCTTGGAAACAATGACTTACATCAATTCTTTTACATAATTCTTGTTTCTCATGACATTTCTAACATTGCCCACAATTATCAACTTTCTAAGTCTTTCTAAACAGGAGAAATCGCAAAACATAGTCATTTCTTCATTGGCGTCCAAAAACAACGCTTTTTTACACTCCGATCTCCCTTTCTCTTGGAAACAATGACTTACATCAATTCTTTTACATAATTCTTGTTTCTCATGACATTTCTAACATTGCCCACAATTATCAACTTTCTAAGTCTTTCTAAACAGGAGAAATCGCAAAACATAGTCATTTCTTCATTGGCGTCCAAAAACAACGCTTTTTTACACTCCGATCTCCCTTTCTCTTGGAAACAATGACTTACATCAATTCTTTTACATAATTCTTGTTTCTCATGACATTTCTAACATTGCCCACAATTATCAACTTTCTAAGTCTTTCTAAACAGGAGAAATCGCAAAACATAGTCATTTCTTCATTGGCGTCCAAAAACAACGCTTTTTTACACTCCGATCTCCCTTTCTCTTGGAAACAATGACTTACATCAATTCTTTTACATAATTCTTGTTTCTCATGACATTTCTAACATTGCCCACAATTATCAACTTTCTAAGTCTTTCTAAACAGGAGAAATCGCAAAACATAGTCATTTCTTCATTGGCGTCCAAAAACAACGCTTTTTTACACTCCGATCTCCCTTTCTCTTGGAAACAATGACTTACATCAATTCTTTTACATAATTCTTGTTTCTCATGACATTTCTAACATTGCCCACAATTATCAACTTTCTAAGTCTTTCTAAACAGGAGAAATCGCAAAACATAGTCATTTCTTCATTGGCGTCCAAAAACAACGCTTTTTTACACTCCGATCTCCCTTTCTCTTGGAAACAATGACTTACATCAATTCTTTTACATAATTCTTGTTTCTCATGACATTTCTAACATTGCCCACAATTATCAACTTTCTAAGTCTTTCTAAACAGGAGAAATCGCAAAACATAGTCATTTCTTCATTGGCGTCCAAAAACAACGCTTTTTTACACTCCGATCTCCCTTTCTCTTGGAAACAATGACTTACATCAATTCTTTTACATAATTCTTGTTTCTCATGACATTTCTAACATTGCCCACAATTATCAACTTTCTAAGTCTTTCTAAACAGGAGAAATCGCAAAACATAGTCATTTCTTCATTGGCGTCCAAAAACAACGCTTTTTTACACTCCGATCTCCCTTTCTCTTGGAAACAATGACTTACATCAATTCTTTTACATAATTCTTGTTTCTCATGACATTTCTAACATTGCCCACAATTATCAACTTTCTAAGTCTTTCTAAACAGGAGAAATCGCAAAACATAGTCATTTCTTCATTGGCGTCCAAAAACAACGCTTTTTTACACTCCGATCTCCCTTTCTCTTGGAAACAATGACTTACATCAATTCTTTTACATAATTCTTGTTTCTCATGACATTTCTAACATTGCCCACAATTATCAACTTTCTAAGTCTTTCTAAACAGGAGAAATCGCAAAACATAGTCATTTCTTCATTGGCGTCCAAAAACAACGCTTTTTTACACTCCGATCTCCCTTTCTCTTGGAAACAATGACTTACATCAATTCTTTTACATAATTCTTGTTTCTCATGACATTTCTAACATTGCCCACAATTATCAACTTTCTAAGTCTTTCTAAACAGGAGAAATCGCAAAACATAGTCATTTCTTCATTGGCGTCCAAAAACAACGCTTTTTTACACTCCGATCTCCCTTTCTCTTGGAAACAATGACTTACATCAATTCTTTTACATAATTCTTGTTTCTCATGACATTTCTAACATTGCCCACAATTATCAACTTTCTAAGTCTTTCTAAACAGGAGAAATCGCAAAACATAGTCATTTCTTCATTGGCGTCCAAAAACAACGCTTTTTTACACTCCGATCTCCCTTTCTCTTGGAAACAATGACTTACATCAATTCTTTTACATAATTCTTGTTTCTCATGACATTTCTAACATTGCCCACAATTATCAACTTTCTAAGTCTTTCTAAACAGGAGAAATCGCAAAACATAGTCATTTCTTCATTGGCGTCCAAAAACAACGCTTTTTTACACTCCGATCTCCCTTTCTCTTGGAAACAATGACTTACATCAATTCTTTTACATAATTCTTGTTTCTCATGACATTTCTAACATTGCCCACAATTATCAACTTTCTAAGTCTTTCTAAACAGGAGAAATCGCAAAACATAGTCATTTCTTCATTGGCGTCCAAAAACAACGCTTTTTTACACTCCGATCTCCCTTTCTCTTGGAAACAATGACTTACATCAATTCTTTTACATAATTCTTGTTTCTCATGACATTTCTAACATTGCCCACAATTATCAACTTTCTAAGTCTTTCTAAACAGGAGAAATCGCAAAACATAGTCATTTCTTCATTGGCGTCCAAAAACAACGCTTTTTTACACTCCGATCTCCCTTTCTCTTGGAAACAATGACTTACATCAATTCTTTTACATAATTCTTGTTTCTCATGACATTTCTAACATTGCCCACAATTATCAACTTTCTAAGTCTTTCTAAACAGGAGAAATCGCAAAACATAGTCATTTCTTCATTGGCGTCCAAAAACAACGCTTTTTTACACTCCGATCTCCCTTTCTCTTGGAAACAATGACTTACATCAATTCTTTTACATAATTCTTGTTTCTCATGACATTTCTAACATTGCCCACAATTATCAACTTTCTAAGTCTTTCTAAACAGGAGAAATCGCAAAACATAGTCATTTCTTCATTGGCGTCCAAAAACAACGCTTTTTTACACTCCGATCTCCCTTTCTCTTGGAAACAATGACTTACATCAATTCTTTTACATAATTCTTGTTTCTCATGACATTTCTAACATTGCCCACAATTATCAACTTTCTAAGTCTTTCTAAACAGGAGAAATCGCAAAACATAGTCATTTCTTCATTGGCGTCCAAAAACAACGCTTTTTTACACTCCGATCTCCCTTTCTCTTGGAAACAATGACTTACATCAATTCTTTTACATAATTCTTGTTTCTCATGACATTTCTAACATTGCCCACAATTATCAACTTTCTAAGTCTTTCTAAACAGGAGAAATCGCAAAACATAGTCATTTCTTCATTGGCGTCCAAAAACAACGCTTTTTTACACTCCGATCTCCCTTTCTCTTGGAAACAATGACTTACATCAATTCTTTTACATAATTCTTGTTTCTCATGACATTTCTAACATTGCCCACAATTATCAACTTTCTAAGTCTTTCTAAACAGGAGAAATCGCAAAACATAGTCATTTCTTCATTGGCGTCCAAAAACAACGCTTTTTTACACTCCGATCTCCCTTTCTCTTGGAAACAATGACTTACATCAATTCTTTTACATAATTCTTGTTTCTCATGACATTTCTAACATTGCCCACAATTATCAACTTTCTAAGTCTTTCTAAACAGGAGAAATCGCAAAACATAGTCATTTCTTCATTGGCGTCCAAAAACAACGCTTTTTTACACTCCGATCTCCCTTTCTCTTGGAAACAATGACTTACATCAATTCTTTTACATAATTCTTGTTTCTCATGACATTTCTAACATTGCCCACAATTATCAACTTTCTAAGTCTTTCTAAACAGGAGAAATCGCAAAACATAGTCATTTCTTCATTGGCGTCCAAAAACAACGCTTTTTTACACTCCGATCTCCCTTTCTCTTGGAAACAATGACTTACATCAATTCTTTTACATAATTCTTGTTTCTCATGACATTTCTAACATTGCCCACAATTATCAACTTTCTAAGTCTTTCTAAACAGGAGAAATCGCAAAACATAGTCATTTCTTCATTGGCGTCCAAAAACAACGCTTTTTTACACTCCGATCTCCCTTTCTCTTGGAAACAATGACTTACATCAATTCTTTTACATAATTCTTGTTTCTCATGACATTTCTAACATTGCCCACAATTATCAACTTTCTAAGTCTTTCTAAACAGGAGAAATCGCAAAACATAGTCATTTCTTCATTGGCGTCCAAAAACAACGCTTTTTTACACTCCGATCTCCCTTTCTCTTGGAAACAATGACTTACATCAATTCTTTTACATAATTCTTGTTTCTCATGACATTTCTAACATTGCCCACAATTATCAACTTTCTAAGTCTTTCTAAACAGGAGAAATCGCAAAACATAGTCATTTCTTCATTGGCGTCCAAAAACAACGCTTTTTTACACTCCGATCTCCCTTTCTCTTGGAAACAATGACTTACATCAATTCTTTTACATAATTCTTGTTTCTCATGACATTTCTAACATTGCCCACAATTATCAACTTTCTAAGTCTTTCTAAACAGGAGAAATCGCAAAACATAGTCATTTCTTCATTGGCGTCCAAAAACAACGCTTTTTTACACTCCGATCTCCCTTTCTCTTGGAAACAATGACTTACATCAATTCTTTTACATAATTCTTGTTTCTCATGACATTTCTAACATTGCCCACAATTATCAACTTTCTAAGTCTTTCTAAACAGGAGAAATCGCAAAACATAGTCATTTCTTCATTGGCGTCCAAAAACAACGCTTTTTTACACTCCGATCTCCCTTTCTCTTGGAAACAATGACTTACATCAATTCTTTTACATAATTCTTGTTTCTCATGACATTTCTAACATTGCCCACAATTATCAACTTTCTAAGTCTTTCTAAACAGGAGAAATCGCAAAACATAGTCATTTCTTCATTGGCGTCCAAAAACAACGCTTTTTTACACTCCGATCTCCCTTTCTCTTGGAAACAATGACTTACATCAATTCTTTTACATAATTCTTGTTTCTCATGACATTTCTAACATTGCCCACAATTATCAACTTTCTAAGTCTTTCTAAACAGGAGAAATCGCAAAACATAGTCATTTCTTCATTGGCGTCCAAAAACAACGCTTTTTTACACTCCGATCTCCCTTTCTCTTGGAAACAATGACTTACATCAATTCTTTTACATAATTCTTGTTTCTCATGACATTTCTAACATTGCCCACAATTATCAACTTTCTAAGTCTTTCTAAACAGGAGAAATCGCAAAACATAGTCATTTCTTCATTGGCGTCCAAAAACAACGCTTTTTTACACTCCGATCTCCCTTTCTCTTGGAAACAATGACTTACATCAATTCTTTTACATAATTCTTGTTTCTCATGACATTTCTAACATTGCCCACAATTATCAACTTTCTAAGTCTTTCTAAACAGGAGAAATCGCAAAACATAGTCATTTCTTCATTGGCGTCCAAAAACAACGCTTTTTTACACTCCGATCTCCCTTTCTCTTGGAAACAATGACTTACATCAATTCTTTTACATAATTCTTGTTTCTCATGACATTTCTAACATTGCCCACAATTATCAACTTTCTAAGTCTTTCTAAACAGGAGAAATCGCAAAACATAGTCATTTCTTCATTGGCGTCCAAAAACAACGCTTTTTTACACTCCGATCTCCCTTTCTCTTGGAAACAATGACTTACATCAATTCTTTTACATAATTCTTGTTTCTCATGACATTTCTAACATTGCCCACAATTATCAACTTTCTAAGTCTTTCTAAACAGGAGAAATCGCAAAACATAGTCATTTCTTCATTGGCGTCCAAAAACAACGCTTTTTTACACTCCGATCTCCCTTTCTCTTGGAAACAATGACTTACATCAATTCTTTTACATAATTCTTGTTTCTCATGACATTTCTAACATTGCCCACAATTATCAACTTTCTAAGTCTTTCTAAACAGGAGAAATCGCAAAACATAGTCATTTCTTCATTGGCGTCCAAAAACAACGCTTTTTTACACTCCGATCTCCCTTTCTCTTGGAAACAATGACTTACATCAATTCTTTTACATAATTCTTGTTTCTCATGACATTTCTAACATTGCCCACAATTATCAACTTTCTAAGTCTTTCTAAACAGGAGAAATCGCAAAACATAGTCATTTCTTCATTGGCGTCCAAAAACAACGCTTTTTTACACTCCGATCTCCCTTTCTCTTGGAAACAATGACTTACATCAATTCTTTTACATAATTCTTGTTTCTCATGACATTTCTAACATTGCCCACAATTATCAACTTTCTAAGTCTTTCTAAACAGGAGAAATCGCAAAACATAGTCATTTCTTCATTGGCGTCCAAAAACAACGCTTTTTTACACTCCGATCTCCCTTTCTCTTGGAAACAATGACTTACATCAATTCTTTTACATAATTCTTGTTTCTCATGACATTTCTAACATTGCCCACAATTATCAACTTTCTAAGTCTTTCTAAACAGGAGAAATCGCAAAACATAGTCATTTCTTCATTGGCGTCCAAAAACAACGCTTTTTTACACTCCGATCTCCCTTTCTCTTGGAAACAATGACTTACATCAATTCTTTTACATAATTCTTGTTTCTCATGACATTTCTAACATTGCCCACAATTATCAACTTTCTAAGTCTTTCTAAACAGAATCGCAAAACATAGTCATTTCTTCATTGGCGTCCAAAAACAACGCTTTTTTACACTCCGATCTCCCTTTCTCTTGGAAACAATGACTTACATCAATTCTTTTACATAATTCTTGTTTCTCATGACATTTCTAACATTGCCCACAATTATCAACTTTCTAAGTCTTTCTAAACAGGAGAAATCGCAAAACATAGTCATTTCTTCATTGGCGTCCAAAAACAACGCTTTTTTACACTCCGATCTCCCTTTCTCTTGGAAACAATGACTTACATCAATTCTTTTACATAATTCTTGTTTCTCATGACATTTCTAACATTGCCCACAATTATCAACTTTCTAAGTCTTTCTAAACAGGAGAAATCGCAAAACATAGTCATTTCTTCATTGGCGTCCAAAAACAACGCTTTTTTACACTCCGATCTCCCTTTCTCTTGGAAACAATGACTTACATCAATTCTTTTACATAATTCTTGTTTCTCATGACATTTCTAACATTGCCCACAATTATCAACTTTCTAAGTCTTTCTAAACAGGAGAAATCGCAAAACATAGTCATTTCTTCATTGGCGTCCAAAAACAACGCTTTTTTACACTCCGATCTCCCTTTCTCTTGGAAACAATGACTTACATCAATTCTTTTACATAATTCTTGTTTCTCATGACATTTCTAACATTGCCCACAATTATCAACTTTCTAAGTCTTTCTAAACAGGAGAAATCGCAAAACATAGTCATTTCTTCATTGGCGTCCAAAAACAACGCTTTTTTACACTCCGATCTCCCTTTCTCTTGGAAACAATGACTTACATCAATTCTTTTACATAATTCTTGTTTCTCATGACATTTCTAACATTGCCCACAATTATCAACTTTCTAAGTCTTTCTAAACAGGAGAAATCGCAAAACATAGTCATTTCTTCATTGGCGTCCAAAAACAACGCTTTTTTACACTCCGATCTCCCTTTCTCTTGGAAACAATGACTTACATCAATTCTTTTACATAATTCTTGTTTCTCATGACATTTCTAACATTGCCCACAATTATCAACTTTCTAAGTCTTTCTAAACAGGAGAAATCGCAAAACATAGTCATTTCTTCATTGGCGTCCAAAAACAACGCTTTTTTACACTCCGATCTCCCTTTCTCTTGGAAACAATGACTTACATCAATTCTTTTACATAATTCTTGTTTCTCATGACATTTCTAACATTGCCCACAATTATCAACTTTCTAAGTCTTTCTAAACAGGAGAAATCGCAAAACATAGTCATTTCTTCATTGGCGTCCAAAAACAACGCTTTTTTACACTCCGATCTCCCTTTCTCTTGGAAACAATGACTTACATCAATTCTTTTACATAATTCTTGTTTCTCATGACATTTCTAACATTGCCCACAATTATCAACTTTCTAAGTCTTTCTAAACAGGAGAAATCGCAAAACATAGTCATTTCTTCATTGGCGTCCAAAAACAACGCTTTTTTACACTCCGATCTCCCTTTCTCTTGGAAACAATGACTTACATCAATTCTTTTACATAATTCTTGTTTCTCATGACATTTCTAACATTGCCCACAATTATCAACTTTCTAAGTCTTTCTAAACAGGAGAAATCGCAAAACATAGTCATTTCTTCATTGGCGTCCAAAAACAACGCTTTTTTACACTCCGATCTCCCTTTCTCTTGGAAACAATGACTTACATCAATTCTTTTACATAATTCTTGTTTCTCATGACATTTCTAACATTGCCCACAATTATCAACTTTCTAAGTCTTTCTAAACAGGAGAAATCGCAAAACATAGTCATTTCTTCATTGGCGTCCAAAAACAACGCTTTTTTACACTCCGATCTCCCTTTCTCTTGGAAACAATGACTTACATCAATTCTTTTACATAATTCTTGTTTCTCATGACATTTCTAACATTGCCCACAATTATCAACTTTCTAAGTCTTTCTAAACAGGAGAAATCGCAAAACATAGTCATTTCTTCATTGGCGTCCAAAAACAACGCTTTTTTACACTCCGATCTCCCTTTCTCTTGGAAACAATGACTTACATCAATTCTTTTACATAATTCTTGTTTCTCATGACATTTCTAACATTGCCCACAATTATCAACTTTCTAAGTCTTTCTAAACAGGAGAAATCGCAAAACATAGTCATTTCTTCATTGGCGTCCAAAAACAACGCTTTTTTACACTCCGATCTCCCTTTCTCTTGGAAACAATGACTTACATCAATTCTTTTACATAATTCTTGTTTCTCATGACATTTCTAACATTGCCCACAATTATCAACTTTCTAAGTCTTTCTAAACAGGAGAAATCGCAAAACATAGTCATTTCTTCATTGGCGTCCAAAAACAACGCTTTTTTACACTCCGATCTCCCTTTCTCTTGGAAACAATGACTTACATCAATTCTTTTACATAATTCTTGTTTCTCATGACATTTCTAACATTGCCCACAATTATCAACTTTCTAAGTCTTTCTAAACAGGAGAAATCGCAAAACATAGTCATTTCTTCATTGGCGTCCAAAAACAACGCTTTTTTACACTCCGATCTCCCTTTCTCTTGGAAACAATGACTTACATCAATTCTTTTACATAATTCTTGTTTCTCATGACATTTCTAACATTGCCCACAATTATCAACTTTCTAAGTCTTTCTAAACAGGAGAAATCGCAAAACATAGTCATTTCTTCATTGGCGTCCAAAAACAACGCTTTTTTACACTCCGATCTCCCTTTCTCTTGGAAACAATGACTTACATCAATTCTTTTACATAATTCTTGTTTCTCATGACATTTCTAACATTGCCCACAATTATCAACTTTCTAAGTCTTTCTAAACAGGAGAAATCGCAAAACATAGTCATTTCTTCATTGGCGTCCAAAAACAACGCTTTTTTACACTCCGATCTCCCTTTCTCTTGGAAACAATGACTTACATCAATTCTTTTACATAATTCTTGTTTCTCATGACATTTCTAACATTGCCCACAATTATCAACTTTCTAAGTCTTTCTAAACAGGAGAAATCGCAAAACATAGTCATTTCTTCATTGGCGTCCAAAAACAACGCTTTTTTACACTCCGATCTCCCTTTCTCTTGGAAACAATGACTTACATCAATTCTTTTACATAATTCTTGTTTCTCATGACATTTCTAACATTGCCCACAATTATCAACTTTCTAAGTCTTTCTAAACAGGAGAAATCGCAAAACATAGTCATTTCTTCATTGGCGTCCAAAAACAACGCTTTTTTACACTCTCGATCTCCCTTTCTCTTGGAAACAATGACTTACATCAATTCTTTTACATAATTCTTGTTTCTCATGACATTTCTAACATTGCCCACAATTATCAACTTTCTAAGTCTTTCTAAACAGGAGAAATCGCAAAACATAGTCATTTCTTCATTGGCGTCCAAAAACAACGCTTTTTTACACTCCGATCTCCCTTTCTCTTGGAAACAATGACTTACATCAATTCTTTTACATAATTCTTGTTTCTCATGACATTTCTAACATTGCCCACAATTATCAACTTTCTAAGTCTTTCTAAACAGGAGAAATCGCAAAACATAGTCATTTCTTCATTGGGCGTCCAAAAACAACGCTTTTTTACACTCCGATCTCCCTTTCTCTTGGAAACAATGACTTACATCAATTCTTTTACATAATTCTTGTTTCTCATGACATTTCTAACATTGCCCACAATTATCAACTTTCTAAGTCTTTCTAAACAGGAGAAATCGCAAAACATACATTTCTTCATTGGCGTCCAAAAACAACGCTTTTTTACACTCCGATCTCCCTTTCTCTTGGAAACAATGACTTACATCAATTCTTTTACATAATTCTTGTTTCTCATGACATTTCTAACATTGCCCACAATTATCAACTTTCTAAGTCTTTCTAAACAGGAGAAATCGCAAAACATAGTCATTTCTTCATTGGCGTCCAAAAACAACGCTTTTTTACACTCCGATCTCCCTTTCTCTTGGAAACAATGACTTACATCAATTCTTTTACATAATTCTTGTTTCTCATGACATTTCTAACATTGCCCACAATTATCAACTTTCTAAGTCTTTCTAAACAGGAGAAATCGCAAAACATAGTCATTTCTTCATTGGCGTCCAAAAACAACGCTTTTTTACACTCCGATCTCCCTTTCTCTTGGAAACAATGACTTACATCAATTCTTTTACATAATTCTTGTTTCTCATGACATTTCTAACATTGCCCACAATTATCAACTTTCTAAGTCTTTCTAAACAGGAGAAATCGCAAAACATAGTCATTTCTTCATTGGCGTCCAAAAACAACGCTTTTTTACACTCCGATCTCCCTTTCTCTTGGAAACAATGACTTACATCAATTCTTTTACATAATTCTTGTTTCTCATGACATTTCTAACATTGCCCACAATTATCAACTTTCTAAGTCTTTCTAAACAGGAGAAATCGCAAAACATAGTCATTTCTTCATTGGCGTCCAAAAACAACGCTTTTTTACACTCCGATCTCCCTTTCTCTTGGAAACAATGACTTACATCAATTCTTTTACATAATTCTTGTTTCTCATGACATTTCTAACATTGCCCACAATTATCAACTTTCTAAGTCTTTCTAAACAGGAGAAATCGCAAAACATAGTCATTTCTTCATTGGCGTCCAAAAACAACGCTTTTTTACACTCCGATCTCCCTTTCTCTTGGAAACAATGACTTACATCAATTCTTTTACATAATTCTTGTTTCTCATGACATTTCTAACATTGCCCACAATTATCAACTTTCTAAGTCTTTCTAAACAGGAGAAATCGCAAAACATAGTCATTTCTTCATTGGCGTCCAAAAACAACGCTTTTTTACACTCCGATCTCCCTTTCTCTTGGAAACAATGACTTACATCAATTCTTTTACATAATTCTTGTTTCTCATGACATTTCTAACATTGCCCACAATTATCAACTTTCTAAGTCTTTCTAAACAGGAGAAATCGCAAAACATAGTCATTTCTTCATTGGCGTCCAAAAACAACGCTTTTTTACACTCCGATCTCCCTTTCTCTTGGAAACAATGACTTACATCAATTCTTTTACATAATTCTTGTTTCTCATGACATTTCTAACATTGCCCACAATTATCAACTTTCTAAGTCTTTCTAAACAGGAGAAATCGCAAAACATAGTCATTTCTTCATTGGCGTCCAAAAACAACGCTTTTTTACACTCCGATCTCCCTTTCTCTTGGAAACAATGACTTACATCAATTCTTTTACATAATTCTTGTTTCTCATGACATTTCTAACATTGCCCACAATTATCAACTTTCTAAGTCTTTCTAAACAGGAGAAATCGCAAAACATAGTCATTTCTTCATTGGCGTCCAAAAACAACGCTTTTTTACACTCCGATCTCCCTTTCTCTTGGAAACAATGACTTACATCAATTCTTTTACATAATTCTTGTTTCTCATGACATTTCTAACATTGCCCACAATTATCAACTTTCTAAGTCTTTCTAAACAGGAGAAATCGCAAAACATAGTCATTTCTTCATTGGCGTCCAAAAACAACGCTTTTTTACACTCCGATCTCCCTTTCTCTTGGAAACAATGACTTACATCAATTCTTTTACATAATTCTTGTTTCTCATGACATTTCTAACATTGCCCACAATTATCAACTTTCTAAGTCTTTCTAAACAGGAGAAATCGCAAAACATAGTCATTTCTTCATTGGCGTCCAAAAACAACGCTTTTTTACACTCCGATCTCCCTTTCTCTTGGAAACAATGACTTACTCAATTCTTTTACATAATTCTTGTTTCTCATGACATTTCTAACATTGCCCACAATTATCAACTTTCTAAGTCTTTCTAAACAGGAGAAATCGCAAAACATAGTCATTTCTTCATTGGCGTCCAAAAACAACGCTTTTTTACACTCCGATCTCCCTTTCTCTTGGAAACAATGACTTACATCAATTCTTTTACATAATTCTTGTTTCTCATGACATTTCTAACATTGCCCACAATTATCAACTTTCTAAGTCTTTCTAAACAGGAGAAATCGCAAAACATAGTCATTTCTTCATTGGCGTCCAAAAACAACGCTTTTTTACACTCCGATCTCCCTTTCTCTTGGAAACAATGACTTACATCAATTCTTTTACATAATTCTTGTTTCTCATGACATTTCTAACATTGCCCACAATTATCAACTTTCTAAGTCTTTCTAAACAGGAGAAATCGCAAAACATAGTCATTTCTTCATTGGCGTCCAAAAACAACGCTTTTTTACACTCCGATCTCCCTTTCTCTTGGAAACAATGACTTACATCAATTCTTTTACATAATTCTTGTTTCTCATGACATTTCTAACATTGCCCACAATTATCAACTTTCTAAGTCTTTCTAAACAGGAGAAATCGCAAAACATAGTCATTTCTTCATTGGCGTCCAAAAACAACGCTTTTTTACACTCCGATCTCCCTTTCTCTTGGAAACAATGACTTACATCAATTCTTTTACATAATTCTTGTTTCTCATGACATTTCTAACATTGCCCACAATTATCAACTTTCTAAGTCTTTCTAAACAGGAGAAATCGCAAAACATAGTCATTTCTTCATTGGCGTCCAAAAACAACGCTTTTTTACACTCCGATCTCCCTTTCTCTTGGAAACAATGACTTACATCAATTCTTTTACATAATTCTTGTTTCTCATGACATTTCTAACATTGCCCACAATTATCAACTTTCTAAGTCTTTCTAAACAGGAGAAATCGCAAAACATAGTCATTTCTTCATTGGCGTCCAAAAACAACGCTTTTTTAAACTCCGATCTCCCTTTCTCTTGGAAACAATGACTTACATCAATTCTTTTACATAATTCTTGTTTCTCATGACATTTCTAACATTGCCCACAATTATCAACTTTCTAAGTCTTTCTAAACAGGAGAAATCGCAAAACATAGTCATTTCTTCATTGGCGTCCAAAAACAACGCTTTTTTACACTCCGATCTCCCTTTCTCTTGGAAACAATGACTTACATCAATTCTTTTACATAATTCTTGTTTCTCATGACATTTCTAACATTGCCCACAATTATCAACTTTCTAAGTCTTTCTAAACAGGAGAAATCGCAAAACATAGTCATTTCTTCATTGGCGTCCAAAAACAACGCTTTTTTACACTCCGATCTCCCTTTCTCTTGGAAACAATGACTTACATCAATTCTTTTACATAATTCTTGTTTCTCATGACATTTCTAACATTGCCCACAATTATCAACTTTCTAAGTCTTTCTAAACAGGAGAAATCGCAAAACATAGTCATTTCTTCATTGGCGTCCAAAAACAACGCTTTTTTACACTCCGATCTCCCTTTCTCTTGGAAACAATGACTTACATCAATTCTTTTACATAATTCTTGTTTCTCATGACATTTCTAACATTGCCCACAATTATCAACTTTCTAAGTCTTTCTAAACAGGAGAAATCGCAAAACATAGTCATTTCTTCATTGGCGTCCAAAAACAACGCTTTTTTACACTCCGATCTCCCTTTCTCTTGGAAACAATGACTTACATCAATTCTTTTACATAATTCTTGTTTCTCATGACATTTCTAACATTGCCCACAATTATCAACTTTCTAAGTCTTTCTAAACAGGAGAAATCGCAAAACATAGTCATTTCTTCATTGGCGTCCAAAAACAACGCTTTTTTACACTCCGATCTCCCTTTCTCTTGGAAACAATGACTTACATCAATTCTTTTACATAATTCTTGTTTCTCATGACATTTCTAACATTGCCCACAATTATCAACTTTCTAAGTCTTTCTAAACAGGAGAAATCGCAAAACATAGTCATTTCTTCATTGGCGTCCAAAAACAACGCTTTTTTACACTCCGATCTCCCTTTCTCTTGGAAACAATGACTTACATCAATTCTTTTACATAATTCTTGTTTCTCATGACATTTCTAACATTGCCCACAATTATCAACTTTCTAAGTCTTTCTAAACAGGAGAAATCGCAAAACATAGTCATTTCTTCATTGGCGTCCAAAAACAACGCTTTTTTACACTCCGATCTCCCTTTCTCTTGGAAACAATGACTTACATCAATTCTTTTACATAATTCTTGTTTCTCATGACATTTCTAACATTGCCCACAATTATCAACTTTCTAAGTCTTTCTAAACAGGAGAAATCGCAAAACATAGTCATTTCTTCATTGGCGTCCAAAAACAACGCTTTTTTACACTCCGATCTCCCTTTCTCTTGGAAACAATGACTTACATCAATTCTTTTACATAATTCTTGTTTCTCATGACATTTCTAACATTGCCCACAATTATCAACTTTCTAAGTCTTTCTAAACAGGAGAAATCGCAAAACATAGTCATTTCTTCATTGGCGTCCAAAAACAACGCTTTTTTACACTCCGATCTCCCTTTCTCTTGGAAACAATGACTTACATCAATTCTTTTACATAATTCTTGTTTCTCATGACATTTCTAACATTGCCCACAATTATCAACTTTCTAAGTCTTTCTAAACAGGAGAAATCGCAAAACATAGTCATTTCTTCATTGGCGTCCAAAAACAACGCTTTTTTACACTCCGATCTCCCTTTCTCTTGGAAACAATGACTTACATCAATTCTTTTACATAATTCTTGTTTCTCATGACATTTCTAACATTGCCCACAATTATCAACTTTCTAAGTCTTTCTAAACAGGAGAAATCGCAAAACATAGTCATTTCTTCATTGGCGTCCAAAAACAACGCTTTTTTACACTCCGATCTCCCTTTCTCTTGGAAACAATGACTTACATCAATTCTTTTACATAATTCTTGTTTCTCATGACATTTCTAACATTGCCCACAATTATCAACTTTCTAAGTCTTTCTAAACAGGAGAAATCGCAAAACATAGTCATTTCTTCATTGGCGTCCAAAAACAACGCTTTTTTACACTCCGATCTCCCTTTCTCTTGGAAACAATGACTTACATCAATTCTTTTACATAATTCTTGTTTCTCATGACATTTCTAACATTGCCCACAATTATCAACTTTCTAAGTCTTTCTAAACAGGAGAAATCGCAAAACATAGTCATTTCTTCATTGGCGTCCAAAAACAACGCTTTTTTACACTCCGATCTCCCTTTCTCTTGGAAACAATGACTTACATCAATTCTTTTACATAATTCTTGTTTCTCATGACATTTCTAACATTGCCCACAATTATCAACTTTCTAAGTCTTTCTAAACAGGAGAAATCGCAAAACATAGTCATTTCTTCATTGGCGTCCAAAAACAACGCTTTTTTACACTCCGATCTCCCTTTCTCTTGGAAACAATGACTTACATCAATTCTTTTACATAATTCTTGTTTCTCATGACATTTCTAACATTGCCCACAATTATCAACTTTCTAAGTCTTTCTAAACAGGAGAAATCGCAAAACATAGTCATTTCTTCATTGGCGTCCAAAAACAACGCTTTTTTACACTCCGATCTCCCTTTCTCTTGGAAACAATGACTTACATCAATTCTTTTACATAATTCTTGTTTCTCATGACATTTCTAACATTGCCCACAATTATCAACTTTCTAAGTCTTTCTAAACAGGAGAAATCGCAAAACATAGTCATTTCTTCATTGGCGTCCAAAAACAACGCTTTTTTACACTCCGATCTCCCTTTCTCTTGGAAACAATGACTTACATCAATTCTTTTACATAATTCTTGTTTCTCATGACATTTCTAACATTGCCCACAATTATCAACTTTCTAAGTCTTTCTAAACAGGAGAAATCGCAAAACATAGTCATTTCTTCATTGGCGTCCAAAAACAACGCTTTTTTACACTCCGATCTCCCTTTCTCTTGGAAACAATGACTTACATCAATTCTTTTACATAATTCTTGTTTCTCATGACATTTCTAACATTGCCCACAATTATCAACTTTCTAAGTCTTTCTAAACAGGAGAAATCGCAAAACATAGTCATTTCTTCATTGGCGTCCAAAAACAACGCTTTTTTACACTCCGATCTCCCTTTCTCTTGGAAACAATGACTTACATCAATTCTTTTACATAATTCTTGTTTCTCATGACATTTCTAACATTGCCCACAATTATCAACTTTCTAAGTCTTTCTAAACAGGAGAAATCGCAAAACATAGTCATTTCTTCATTGGCGTCCAAAAACAACGCTTTTTTACACTCCGATCTCCCTTTCTCTTGGAAACAATGACTTACATCAATTCTTTTACATAATTCTTGTTTCTCATGACATTTCTAACATTGCCCACAATTATCAACTTTCTAAGTCTTTCTAAACAGGAGAAATCGCAAAACATAGTCATTTCTTCATTGGCGTCCAAAAACAACGCTTTTTTACACTCCGATCTCCCTTTCTCTTGGAAACAATGACTTACATCAATTCTTTTACATAATTCTTGTTTCTCATGACATTTCTAACATTGCCCACAATTATCAACTTTCTAAGTCTTTCTAAACAGGAGAAATCGCAAAACATAGTCATTTCTTCATTGGCGTCCAAAAACAACGCTTTTTTACACTCCGATCTCCCTTTCTCTTGGAAACAATGACTTACATCAATTCTTTTACATAATTCTTGTTTCTCATGACATTTCTAACATTGCCCACAATTATCAACTTTCTAAGTCTTTCTAAACAGGAGAAATCGCAAAACATAGTCATTTCTTCATTGGCGTCCAAAAACAACGCTTTTTTACACTCCGATCTCCCTTTCTCTTGGAAACAATGACTTACATCAATTCTTTTACATAATTCTTGTTTCTCATGACATTTCTAACATTGCCCACAATTATCAACTTTCTAAGTCTTTCTAAACAGGAGAAATCGCAAAACATAGTCATTTCTTCATTGGCGTCCAAAAACAACGCTTTTTTACACTCCGATCTCCCTTTCTCTTGGAAACAATGACTTACATCAATTCTTTTACATAATTCTTGTTTCTCATGACATTTCTAACATTGCCCACAATTATCAACTTTCTAAGTCTTTCTAAACAGGAGAAATCGCAAAACATAGTCATTTCTTCATTGGCGTCCAAAAACAACGCTTTTTTACACTCCGATCTCCCTTTCTCTTGGAAACAATGACTTACATCAATTCTTTTACATAATTCTTGTTTCTCATGACATTTCTAACATTGCCCACAATTATCAACTTTCTAAGTCTTTCTAAACAGGAGAAATCGCAAAACATAGTCATTTCTTCATTGGCGTCCAAAAACAACGCTTTTTTACACTCCGATCTCCCTTTCTCTTGGAAACAATGACTTACATCAATTCTTTTACATAATTCTTGTTTCTCATGACATTTCTAACATTGCCCACAATTATCAACTTTCTAAGTCTTTCTAAACAGGAGAAATCGCAAAACATAGTCATTTCTTCATTGGCGTCCAAAAACAACGCTTTTTTACACTCCGATCTCCCTTTCTCTTGGAAACAATGACTTACATCAATTCTTTTACATAATTCTTGTTTCTCATGACATTTCTAACATTGCCCACAATTATCAACTTTCTAAGTCTTTCTAAACAGGAGAAATCGCAAAACATAGTCATTTCTTCATTGGCGTCCAAAAACAACGCTTTTTTACACTCCGATCTCCCTTTCTCTTGGAAACAATGACTTACATCAATTCTTTTACATAATTCTTGTTTCTCATGACATTTCTAACATTGCCCACAATTATCAACTTTCTAAGTCTTTCTAAACAGGAGAAATCGCAAAACATAGTCATTTCTTCATTGGCGTCCAAAAACAACGCTTTTTTACACTCCGATCTCCCTTTCTCTTGGAAACAATGACTTACATCAATTCTTTTACATAATTCTTGTTTCTCATGACATTTCTAACATTGCCCACAATTATCAACTTTCTAAGTCTTTCTAAACAGGAGAAATCGCAAAACATAGTCATTTCTTCATTGGCGTCCAAAAACAACGCTTTTTTACACTCCGATCTCCCTTTCTCTTGGAAACAATGACTTACATCAATTCTTTTACATAATTCTTGTTTCTCATGACATTTCTAACATTGCCCACAATTATCAACTTTCTAAGTCTTTCTAAACAGGAGAAATCGCAAAACATAGTCATTTCTTCATTGGCGTCCAAAAACAACGCTTTTTTACACTCCGATCTCCCTTTCTCTTGGAAACAATGACTTACATCAATTCTTTTACATAATTCTTGTTTCTCATGACATTTCTAACATTGCCCACAATTATCAACTTTCTAAGTCTTTCTAAACAGGAGAAATCGCAAAACATAGTCATTTCTTCATTGGCGTCCAAAAACAACGCTTTTTTACACTCCGATCTCCCTTTCTCTTGGAAACAATGACTTACATCAATTCTTTTACATAATTCTTGTTTCTCATGACATTTCTAACATTGCCCACAATTATCAACTTTCTAAGTCTTTCTAAACAGGAGAAATCGCAAAACATAGTCATTTCTTCATTGGCGTCCAAAAACAACGCTTTTTTACACTCCGATCTCCCTTTCTCTTGGAAACAATGACTTACATCAATTCTTTTACATAATTCTTGTTTCTCATGACATTTCTAACATTGCCCACAATTATCAACTTTCTAAGTCTTTCTAAACAGGAGAAATCGCAAAACATAGTCATTTCTTCATTGGCGTCCAAAAACAACGCTTTTTTACACTCCGATCTCCCTTTCTCTTGGAAACAATGACTTACATCAATTCTTTTACATAATTCTTGTTTCTCATGACATTTCTAACATTGCCCACAATTATCAACTTTCTAAGTCTTTCTAAACAGGAGAAATCGCAAAACATAGTCATTTCTTCATTGGCGTCCAAAAACAACGCTTTTTTACACTCCGATCTCCCTTTCTCTTGGAAACAATGACTTACATCAATTCTTTTACATAATTCTTGTTTCTCATGACATTTCTAACATTGCCCACAATTATCAACTTTCTAAGTCTTTCTAAACAGGAGAAATCGCAAAACATAGTCATTTCTTCATTGGCGTCCAAAAACAACGCTTTTTTACACTCCGATCTCCCTTTCTCTTGGAAACAATGACTTACATCAATTCTTTTACATAATTCTTGTTTCTCATGACATTTCTAACATTGCCCACAATTATCAACTTTCTAAGTCTTTCTAAACAGGAGAAATCGCAAAACATAGTCATTTCTTCATTGGCGTCCAAAAACAACGCTTTTTTACACTCCGATCTCCCTTTCTCTTGGAAACAATGACTTACATCAATTCTTTTACATAATTCTTGTTTCTCATGACATTTCTAACATTGCCCACAATTATCAACTTTCTAAGTCTTTCTAAACAGGAGAAATCGCAAAACATAGTCATTTCTTCATTGGCGTCCAAAAACAACGCTTTTTTACACTCCGATCTCCCTTTCTCTTGGAAACAATGACTTACATCAATTCTTTTACATAATTCTTGTTTCTCATGACATTTCTAACATTGCCCACAATTATCAACTTTCTAAGTCTTTCTAAACAGGAGAAATCGCAAAACATAGTCATTTCTTCATTGGCGTCCAAAAACAACGCTTTTTTACACTCCGATCTCCCTTTCTCTTGGAAACAATGACTTACATCAATTCTTTTACATAATTCTTGTTTCTCATGACATTTCTAACATTGCCCACAATTATCAACTTTCTAAGTCTTTCTAAACAGGAGAAATCGCAAAACATAGTCATTTCTTCATTGGCGTCCAAAAACAACGCTTTTTTACACTCCGATCTCCCTTTCTCTTGGAAACAATGACTTACATCAATTCTTTTACATAATTCTTGTTTCTCATGACATTTCTAACATTGCCCACAATTATCAACTTTCTAAGTCTTTCTAAACAGGAGAAATCGCAAAACATAGTCATTTCTTCATTGGCGTCCAAAAACAACGCTTTTTTACACTCCGATCTCCCTTTCTCTTGGAAACAATGACTTACATCAATTCTTTTACATAATTCTTGTTTCTCATGACATTTCTAACATTGCCCACAATTATCAACTTTCTAAGTCTTTCTAAACAGGAGAAATCGCAAAACATAGTCATTTCTTCATTGGCGTCCAAAAACAACGCTTTTTTACACTCCGATCTCCCTTTCTCTTGGAAACAATGACTTACATCAATTCTTTTACATAATTCTTGTTTCTCATGACATTTCTAACATTGCCCACAATTATCAACTTTCTAAGTCTTTCTAAACAGGAGAAATCGCAAAACATAGTCATTTCTTCATTGGCGTCCAAAAACAACGCTTTTTTACACTCCGATCTCCCTTTCTCTTGGAAACAATGACTTACATCAATTCTTTTACATAATTCTTGTTTCTCATGACATTTCTAACATTGCCCACAATTATCAACTTTCTAAGTCTTTCTAAACAGGAGAAATCGCAAAACATAGTCATTTCTTCATTGGCGTCCAAAAACAACGCTTTTTTACACTCCGATCTCCCTTTCTCTTGGAAACAATGACTTACATCAATTCTTTTACATAATTCTTGTTTCTCATGACATTTCTAACATTGCCCACAATTATCAACTTTCTAAGTCTTTCTAAACAGGAGAAATCGCAAAACATAGTCATTTCTTCATTGGCGTCCAAAAACAACGCTTTTTTACACTCCGATCTCCCTTTCTCTTGGAAACAATGACTTACATCAATTCTTTTACATAATTCTTGTTTCTCATGACATTTCTAACATTGCCCACAATTATCAACTTTCTAAGTCTTTCTAAACAGGAGAAATCGCAAAACATAGTCATTTCTTCATTGGCGTCCAAAAACAACGCTTTTTTACACTCCGATCTCCCTTTCTCTTGGAAACAATGACTTACATCAATTCTTTTACATAATTCTTGTTTCTCATGACATTTCTAACATTGCCCACAATTATCAACTTTCTAAGTCTTTCTAATAAACAGGAGAAATCGCAAAACATAGTCATTTCTTCATTGGCGTCCAAAAACAACGCTTTTTTACACTCCGATCTCCCTTTCTCTTGGAAACAATGACTTACATCAATTCTTTTACATAATTCTTGTTTCTCATGACATTTCTAACATTGCCCACAATTATCAACTTTCTAAGTCTTTCTAAACAGGAGAAATCGCAAAACATAGTCATTTCTTCATTGGCGTCCAAAAACAACGCTTTTTTACACTCCGATCTCCCTTTCTCTTGGAAACAATGACTTACATCAATTCTTTTACATAATTCTTGTTTCTCATGACATTTCTAACATTGCCCACAATTATCAACTTTCTAAGTCTTTCTAAACAGGAGAAATCGCAAAACATAGTCATTTCTTCATTGGCGTCCAAAAACAACGCTTTTTTACACTCCGATCTCCCTTTCTCTTGGAAACAATGACTTACATCAATTCTTTTACATAATTCTTGTTTCTCATGACATTTCTAACATTGCCCACAATTATCAACTTTCTAAGTCTTTCTAAACAGGAGAAATCGCAAAACATAGTCATTTCTTCATTGGCGTCCAAAAACAACGCTTTTTTACACTCCGATCTCCCTTTCTCTTGGAAACAATGACTTACATCAATTCTTTTACATAATTCTTGTTTCTCATGACATTTCTAACATTGCCCACAATTATCAACTTTCTAAGTCTTTCTAAACAGGAGAAATCGCAAAACATAGTCATTTCTTCATTGGCGTCCAAAAACAACGCTTTTTTACACTCCGATCTCCCTTTCTCTTGGAAACAATGACTTACATCAATTCTTTTACATAATTCTTGTTTCTCATGACATTTCTAACATTGCCCACAATTATCAACTTTCTAAGTCTTTCTAAACAGGAGAAATCGCAAAACATAGTCATTTCTTCATTGGCGTCCAAAAACAACGCTTTTTTACACTCCGATCTCCCTTTCTCTTGGAAACAATGACTTACATCAATTCTTTTACATAATTCTTGTTTCTCATGACATTTCTAACATTGCCCACAATTATCAACTTTCTAAGTCTTTCTAAACAGGAGAAATCGCAAAACATAGTCATTTCTTCATTGGCGTCCAAAAACAACGCTTTTTTACACTCCGATCTCCCTTTCTCTTGGAAACAATGACTTACATCAATTCTTTTACATAATTCTTGTTTCTCATGACATTTCTAACATTGCCCACAATTATCAACTTTCTAAGTCTTTCTAAACAGGAGAAATCGCAAAACATAGTCATTTCTTCATTGGCGTCCAAAAACAACGCTTTTTTACACTCCGATCTCCCTTTCTCTTGGAAACAATGACTTACATCAATTCTTTTACATAATTCTTGTTTCTCATGACATTTCTAACATTGCCCACAATTATCAACTTTCTAAGTCTTTCTAAACAGGAGAAATCGCAAAACATAGTCATTTCTTCATTGGCGTCCAAAAACAACGCTTTTTTACACTCCGATCTCCCTTTCTCTTGGAAACAATGACTTACATCAATTCTTTTACATAATTCTTGTTTCTCATGACATTTCTAACATTGCCCACAATTATCAACTTTCTAAGTCTTTCTAAACAGGAGAAATCGCAAAACATAGTCATTTCTTCATTGGCGTCCAAAAACAACGCTTTTTTACACTCCGATCTCCCTTTCTCTTGGAAACAATGACTTACATCAATTCTTTTACATAATTCTTGTTTCTCATGACATTTCTAACATTGCCCACAATTATCAACTTTCTAAGTCTTTCTAAACAGGAGAAATCGCAAAACATAGTCATTTCTTCATTGGCGTCCAAAAACAACGCTTTTTTACACTCCGATCTCCCTTTCTCTTGGAAACAATGACTTACATCAATTCTTTTACATAATTCTTGTTTCTCATGACATTTCTAACATTGCCCACAATTATCAACTTTCTAAGTCTTTCTAAACAGGAGAAATCGCAAAACATAGTCATTTCTTCATTGGCGTCCAAAAACAACGCTTTTTTACACTCCGATCTCCCTTTCTCTTGGAAACAATGACTTACATCAATTCTTTTACATAATTCTTGTTTCTCATGACATTTCTAACATTGCCCACAATTATCAACTTTCTAAGTCTTTCTAAACAGGAGAAATCGCAAAACATAGTCATTTCTTCATTGGCGTCCAAAAACAACGCTTTTTTACACTCCGATCTCCCTTTCTCTTGGAAACAATGACTTACATCAATTCTTTTACATAATTCTTGTTTCTCATGACATTTCTAACATTGCCCACAATTATCAACTTTCTAAGTCTTTCTAAACAGGAGAAATCGCAAAACATAGTCATTTCTTCATTGGCGTCCAAAAACAACGCTTTTTTACACTCCGATCTCCCTTTCTCTTGGAAACAATGACTTACATCAATTCTTTTACATAATTCTTGTTTCTCATGACATTTCTAACATTGCCCACAATTATCAACTTTCTAAGTCTTTCTAAACAGGAGAAATCGCAAAACATAGTCATTTCTTCATTGGCGTCCAAAAACAACGCTTTTTTACACTCCGATCTCCCTTTCTCTTGGAAACAATGACTTACATCAATTCTTTTACATAATTCTTGTTTCTCATGACATTTCTAACATTGCCCACAATTATCAACTTTCTAAGTCTTTCTAAACAGGAGAAATCGCAAAACATAGTCATTTCTTCATTGGCGTCCAAAAACAACGCTTTTTTACACTCCGATCTCCCTTTCTCTTGGAAACAATGACTTACATCAATTCTTTTACATAATTCTTGTTTCTCATGACATTTCTAACATTGCCCACAATTATCAACTTTCTAAGTCTTTCTAAACAGGAGAAATCGCAAAACATAGTCATTTCTTCATTGGCGTCCAAAAACAACGCTTTTTTACACTCCGATCTCCCTTTCTCTTGGAAACAATGACTTACATCAATTCTTTTACATAATTCTTGTTTCTCATGACATTTCTAACATTGCCCACAATTATCAACTTTCTAAGTCTTTCTAAACAGGAGAAATCGCAAAACATAGTCATTTCTTCATTGGCGTCCAAAAACAACGCTTTTTTACACTCCGATCTCCCTTTCTCTTGGAAACAATGACTTACATCAATTCTTTTACATAATTCTTGTTTCTCATGACATTTCTAACATTGCCCACAATTATCAACTTTCTAAGTCTTTCTAAACAGGAGAAATCGCAAAACATAGTCATTTCTTCATTGGCGTCCAAAAACAACGCTTTTTTACACTCCGATCTCCCTTTCTCTTGGAAACAATGACTTACATCAATTCTTTTACATAATTCTTGTTTCTCATGACATTTCTAACATTGCCCACAATTATCAACTTTCTAAGTCTTTCTAAACAGGAGAAATCGCAAAACATAGTCATTTCTTCATTGGCGTCCAAAAACAACGCTTTTTTACACTCCGATCTCCCTTTCTCTTGGAAACAATGACTTACATCAATTCTTTTACATAATTCTTGTTTCTCATGACATTTCTAACATTGCCCACAATTATCAACTTTCTAAGTCTTTCTAAACAGGAGAAATCGCAAAACATAGTCATTTCTTCATTGGCGTCCAAAAACAACGCTTTTTTACACTCCGATCTCCCTTTCTCTTGGAAACAATGACTTACATCAATTCTTTTACATAATTCTTGTTTCTCATGACATTTCTAACATTGCCCACAATTATCAACTTTCTAAGTCTTTCTAAACAGGAGAAATCGCAAAACATAGTCATTTCTTCATTGGCGTCCAAAAACAACGCTTTTTTACACTCCGATCTCCCTTTCTCTTGGAAACAATGACTTACATCAATTCTTTTACATAATTCTTGTTTCTCATGACATTTCTAACATTGCCCACAATTATCAACTTTCTAAGTCTTTCTAAACAGGAGAAATCGCAAAACATAGTCATTTCTTCATTGGCGTCCAAAAACAACGCTTTTTTACACTCCGATCTCCCTTTCTCTTGGAAACAATGACTTACATCAATTCTTTTACATAATTCTTGTTTCTCATGACATTTCTAACATTGCCCACAATTATCAACTTTCTAAGTCTTTCTAAACAGGAGAAATCGCAAAACATAGTCATTTCTTCATTGGCGTCCAAAAACAACGCTTTTTTACACTCCGATCTCCCTTTCTCTTGGAAACAATGACTTACATCAATTCTTTTACATAATTCTTGTTTCTCATGACATTTCTAACATTGCCCACAATTATCAACTTTCTAAGTCTTTCTAAACAGGAGAAATCGCAAAACATAGTCATTTCTTCATTGGCGTCCAAAAACAACGCTTTTTTACACTCCGATCTCCCTTTCTCTTGGAAACAATGACTTACATCAATTCTTTTACATAATTCTTGTTTCTCATGACATTTCTAACATTGCCCACAATTATCAACTTTCTAAGTCTTTCTAAACAGGAGAAATCGCAAAACATAGTCATTTCTTCATTGGCGTCCAAAAACAACGCTTTTTTACACTCCGATCTCCCTTTCTCTTGGAAACAATGACTTACATCAATTCTTTTACATAATTCTTGTTTCTCATGACATTTCTAACATTGCCCACAATTATCAACTTTCTAAGTCTTTCTAAACAGGAGAAATCGCAAAACATAGTCATTTCTTCATTGGCGTCCAAAAACAACGCTTTTTTACACTCCGATCTCCCTTTCTCTTGGAAACAATGACTTACATCAATTCTTTTACATAATTCTTGTTTCTCATGACATTTCTAACATTGCCCACAATTATCAACTTTCTAAGTCTTTCTAAACAGGTGAAATCGCAAAACATAGTCATTTCTTCATTGGCGTCCAAAAACAACGCTTTTTTACACTCCGATCTCCCTTTCTCTTGGAAACAATGACTTACATCAATTCTTTTACATAATTCTTGTTTCTCATGACATTTCTAACATTGCCCACAATTATCAACTTTCTAAGTCTTTCTAAACAGGAGAAATCGCAAAACATAGTCATTTCTTCATTGGCGTCCAAAAACAACGCTTTTTTACACTCCGATCTCCCTTTCTCTTGGAAACAATGACTTACATCAATTCTTTTACATAATTCTTGTTTCTCATGACATTTCTAACATTGCCCACAATTATCAACTTTCTAAGTCTTTCTAAACAGGTGAAATCGCAAAACATAGTCATTTCTTCATTGGCGTCCAAAAACAACGCTTTTTTACACTCCGATCTCCCTTTCTCTTGGAAACAATGACTTACATCAATTCTTTTACATAATTCTTGTTTCTCAAGACATTTCTAACATTGCCCACAATTATCAACTTTCTAAGTCTTTCTAAACAGGAGAAATCGCAAAACATAGTCATTTCTTCATTGGCGTCCAAAAACAACGCTTTTTTACACTCCGATCTCCCTTTCTCTTGGAAACAATGACTTACATCAATTCTTTTACATAATTCTTGTTTCTCATGACATTTCTAACATTGCCCACAATTATCAACTTTCTAAGTCTTTCTAAACAGGAGAAATCGCAAAACATAGTCATTTCTTCATTGGCGTCCAAAAACAACGCTTTTTTACACTCCGATCTCCCTTTCTCTTGGAAACAATGACTTACATCAATTCTTTTACATAATTCTTGTTTCTCATGACATTTCTAACATTGCCCACAATTATCAACTTTCTAAGTCTTTCTAAACAGGAGAAATCGCAAAACATAGTCATTTCTTCATTGGCGTCCAAAAACAACGCTTTTTTACACTCCGATCTCCCTTTCTCTTGGAAACAATGACTTACATCAATTCTTTTACATAATTCTTGTTTCTCATGACATTTCTAACATTGCCCACAATTATCAACTTTCTAAGTCTTTCTAAACAGGAGAAATCGCAAAACATAGTCATTTCTTCATTGGCGTCCAAAAACAACGCTTTTTTACACTCCGATCTCCCTTTCTCTTGGAAACAATGACTTACATCAATTCTTTTACATAATTCTTGTTTCTCATGACATTTCTAACATTGCCCACAATTATCAACTTTCTAAGTCTTTCTAAACAGGAGAAATCGCAAAACATAGTCATTTCTTCATTGGCGTCCAAAAACAACGCTTTTTTACACTCCGATCTCCCTTTCTCTTGGAAACAATGACTTACATCAATTCTTTTACATAATTCTTGTTTCTCATGACATTTCTAACATTGCCCACAATTATCAACTTTCTAAGTCTTTCTAAACAGGAGAAATCGCAAAACATAGTCATTTCTTCATTGGCGTCCAAAAACAACGCTTTTTTACACTCCGATCTCCCTTTCTCTTGGAAACAATGACTTACATCAATTCTTTTACATAATTCTTGTTTCTCATGACATTTCTAACATTGCCCACAATTATCAACTTTCTAAGTCTTTCTAAACAGGAGAAATCGCAAAACATAGTCATTTCTTCATTGGCGTCCAAAAACAACGCTTTTTTACACTCCGATCTCCCTTTCTCTTGGAAACAATGACTTACATCAATTCTTTTACATAATTCTTGTTTCTCATGACATTTCTAACATTGCCCACAATTATCAACTTTCTAAGTCTTTCTAAACAGGAGAAATCGCAAAACATAGTCATTTCTTCATTGGCGTCCAAAAACAACGCTTTTTTACACTCCGATCTCCCTTTCTCTTGGAAACAATGACTTACATCAATTCTTTTACATAATTCTTGTTTCTCATGACATTTCTAACATTGCCCACAATTATCAACTTTCTAAGTCTTTCTAAACAGGAGAAATCGCAAAACATAGTCATTTCTTCATTGGCGTCCAAAAACAACGCTTTTTTACACTCCGATCTCCCTTTCTCTTGGAAACAATGACTTACATCAATTCTTTTACATAATTCTTGTTTCTCATGACATTTCTAACATTGCCCACAATTATCAACTTTCTAAGTCTTTCTAAACAGGAGAAATCGCAAAACATAGTCATTTCTTCATTGGCGTCCAAAAACAACGCTTTTTTACACTCCGATCTCCCTTTCTCTTGGAAACAATGACTTACATCAATTCTTTTACATAATTCTTGTTTCTCATGACATTTCTAACATTGCCCACAATTATCAACTTTCTAAGTCTTTCTAAACAGGAGAAATCGCAAAACATAGTCATTTCTTCATTGGCGTCCAAAAACAACGCTTTTTTACACTCCGATCTCCCTTTCTCTTGGAAACAATGACTTACATCAATTCTTTTACATAATTCTTGTTTCTCATGACATTTCTAACATTGCCCACAATTATCAACTTTCTAAGTCTTTCTAAACAGGAGAAATCGCAAAACATAGTCATTTCTTCATTGGCGTCCAAAAACAACGCTTTTTTACACTCCGATCTCCCTTTCTCTTGGAAACAATGACTTACATCAATTCTTTTACATAATTCTTGTTTCTCATGACATTTCTAACATTGCCCACAATTATCAACTTTCTAAGTCTTTCTAAACAGGAGAAATCGCAAAACATAGTCATTTCTTCATTGGCGTCCAAAAACAACGCTTTTTTACACTCCGATCTCCCTTTCTCTTGGAAACAATGACTTACATCAATTCTTTTACATAATTCTTGTTTCTCATGACATTTCTAACATTGCCCACAATTATCAACTTTCTAAGTCTTTCTAAACAGGAGAAATCGCAAAACATAGTCATTTCTTCATTGGCGTCCAAAAACAACGCTTTTTTACACTCCGATCTCCCTTTCTCTTGGAAACAATGACTTACATCAATTCTTTTACATAATTCTTGTTTCTCATGACATTTCTAACATTGCCCACAATTATCAACTTTCTAAGTCTTTCTAAACAGGAGAAATCGCAAAACATAGTCATTTCTTCATTGGCGTCCAAAAACAACGCTTTTTTACACTCCGATCTCCCTTTCTCTTGGAAACAATGACTTACATCAATTCTTTTACATAATTCTTGTTTCTCATGACATTTCTAACATTGCCCACAATTATCAACTTTCTAAGTCTTTCTAAACAGGAGAAATCGCAAAACATAGTCATTTCTTCATTGGCGTCCAAAAACAACGCTTTTTTACACTCCGATCTCCCTTTCTCTTGGAAACAATGACTTACATCAATTCTTTTACATAATTCTTGTTTCTCATGACATTTCTAACATTGCCCACAATTATCAACTTTCTAAGTCTTTCTAAACAGGAGAAATCGCAAAACATAGTCATTTCTTCATTGGCGTCCAAAAACAACGCTTTTTTACACTCCGATCTCCCTTTCTCTTGGAAACAATGACTTACATCAATTCTTTTACATAATTCTTGTTTCTCATGACATTTCTAACATTGCCCACAATTATCAACTTTCTAAGTCTTTCTAAACAGGAGAAATCGCAAAACATAGTCATTTCTTCATTGGCGTCCAAAAACAACGCTTTTTTACACTCCGATCTCCCTTTCTCTTGGAAACAATGACTTACATCAATTCTTTTACATAATTCTTGTTTCTCATGACATTTCTAACATTGCCCACAATTATCAACTTTCTAAGTCTTTCTAAACAGGAGAAATCGCAAAACATAGTCATTTCTTCATTGGCGTCCAAAAACAACGCTTTTTTACACTCCGATCTCCCTTTCTCTTGGAAACAATGACTTACATCAATTCTTTTACATAATTCTTGTTTCTCATGACATTTCTAACATTGCCCACAATTATCAACTTTCTAAGTCTTTCTAAACAGGAGAAATCGCAAAACATAGTCATTTCTTCATTGGCGTCCAAAAACAACGCTTTTTTACACTCCGATCTCCCTTTCTCTTGGAAACAATGACTTACATCAATTCTTTTACATAATTCTTGTTTCTCATGACATTTCTAACATTGCCCACAATTATCAACTTTCTAAGTCTTTCTAAACAGGAGAAATCGCAAAACATAGTCATTTCTTCATTGGCGTCCAAAAACAACGCTTTTTTACACTCCGATCTCCCTTTCTCTTGGAAACAATGACTTACATCAATTCTTTTACATAATTCTTGTTTCTCATGACATTTCTAACATTGCCCACAATTATCAACTTTCTAAGTCTTTCTAAACAGGAGAAATCGCAAAACATAGTCATTTCTTCATTGGCGTCCAAAAACAACGCTTTTTTACACTCCGATCTCCCTTTCTCTTGGAAACAATGACTTACATCAATTCTTTTACATAATTCTTGTTTCTCATGACATTTCTAACATTGCCCACAATTATCAACTTTCTAAGTCTTTCTAAACAGGAGAAATCGCAAAACATAGTCATTTCTTCATTGGCGTCCAAAAACAACGCTTTTTTACACTCCGATCTCCCTTTCTCTTGGAAACAATGACTTACATCAATTCTTTTACATAATTCTTGTTTCTCATGACATTTCTAACATTGCCCACAATTATCAACTTTCTAAGTCTTTCTAAACAGGAGAAATCGCAAAACATAGTCATTTCTTCATTGGCGTCCAAAAACAACGCTTTTTTACACTCCGATCTCCCTTTCTCTTGGAAACAATGACTTACATCAATTCTTTTACATAATTCTTGTTTCTCATGACATTTCTAACATTGCCCACAATTATCAACTTTCTAAGTCTTTCTAAACAGGAGAAATCGCAAAACATAGTCATTTCTTCATTGGCGTCCAAAAACAACGCTTTTTTACACTCCGATCTCCCTTTCTCTTGGAAACAATGACTTACATCAATTCTTTTACATAATTCTTGTTTCTCATGACATTTCTAACATTGCCCACAATTATCAACTTTCTAAGTCTTTCTAAACAGGAGAAATCGCAAAACATAGTCATTTCTTCATTGGCGTCCAAAAACAACGCTTTTTTACACTCCGATCTCCCTTTCTCTTGGAAACAATGACTTACATCAATTCTTTTACATAATTCTTGTTTCTCATGACATTTCTAACATTGCCCACAATTATCAACTTTCTAAGTCTTTCTAAACAGGAGAAATCGCAAAACATAGTCATTTCTTCATTGGCGTCCAAAAACAACGCTTTTTTACACTCCGATCTCCCTTTCTCTTGGAAACAATGACTTACATCAATTCTTTTACATAATTCTTGTTTCTCATGACATTTCTAACATTGCCCACAATTATCAACTTTCTAAGTCTTTCTAAACAGGAGAAATCGCAAAACATAGTCATTTCTTCATTGGCGTCCAAAAACAACGCTTTTTTACACTCCGATCTCCCTTTCTCTTGGAAACAATGACTTACATCAATTCTTTTACATAATTCTTGTTTCTCATGACATTTCTAACATTGCCCACAATTATCAACTTTCTAAGTCTTTCTAAACAGGAGAAATCGCAAAACATAGTCATTTCTTCATTGGCGTCCAAAAACAACGCTTTTTTACACTCCGATCTCCCTTTCTCTTGGAAACAATGACTTACATCAATTCTTTTACATAATTCTTGTTTCTCATGACATTTCTAACATTGCCCACAATTATCAACTTTCTAAGTCTTTCTAAACAGGAGAAATCGCAAAACATAGTCATTTCTTCATTGGCGTCCAAAAACAACGCTTTTTTACACTCCGATCTCCCTTTCTCTTGGAAACAATGACTTACATCAATTCTTTTACATAATTCTTGTTTCTCATGACATTTCTAACATTGCCCACAATTATCAACTTTCTAAGTCTTTCTAAACAGGAGAAATCGCAAAACATAGTCATTTCTTCATTGGCGTCCAAAAACAACGCTTTTTTACACTCCGATCTCCCTTTCTCTTGGAAACAATGACTTACATCAATTCTTTTACATAATTCTTGTTTCTCATGACATTTCTAACATTGCCCACAATTATCAACTTTCTAAGTCTTTCTAAACAGGAGAAATCGCAAAACATAGTCATTTCTTCATTGGCGTCCAAAAACAACGCTTTTTTACACTCCGATCTCCCTTTCTCTTGGAAACAATGACTTACATCAATTCTTTTACATAATTCTTGTTTCTCATGACATTTCTAACATTGCCCACAATTATCAACTTTCTAAGTCTTTCTAAACAGGAGAAATCGCAAAACATAGTCATTTCTTCATTGGCGTCCAAAAACAACGCTTTTTTACACTCCGATCTCCCTTTCTCTTGGAAACAATGACTTACATCAATTCTTTTACATAATTCTTGTTTCTCATGACATTTCTAACATTGCCCACAATTATCAACTTTCTAAGTCTTTCTAAACAGGAGAAATCGCAAAACATAGTCATTTCTTCATTGGCGTCCAAAAACAACGCTTTTTTACACTCCGATCTCCCTTTCTCTTGGAAACAATGACTTACATCAATTCTTTTACATAATTCTTGTTTCTCATGACATTTCTAACATTGCCCACAATTATCAACTTTCTAAGTCTTTCTAAACAGGAGAAATCGCAAAACATAGTCATTTCTTCATTGGCGTCCAAAAACAACGCTTTTTTACACTCCGATCTCCCTTTCTCTTGGAAACAATGACTTACATCAATTCTTTTACATAATTCTTGTTTCTCATGACATTTCTAACATTGCCCACAATTATCAACTTTCTAAGTCTTTCTAAACAGGAGAAATCGCAAAACATAGTCATTTCTTCATTGGCGTCCAAAAACAACGCTTTTTTACACTCCGATCTCCCTTTCTCTTGGAAACAATGACTTACATCAATTCTTTTACATAATTCTTGTTTCTCATGACATTTCTAACATTGCCCACAATTATCAACTTTCTAAGTCTTTCTAAACAGGAGAAATCGCAAAACATAGTCATTTCTTCATTGGCGTCCAAAAACAACGCTTTTTTACACTCCGATCTCCCTTTCTCTTGGAAACAATGACTTACATCAATTCTTTTACATAATTCTTGTTTCTCATGACATTTCTAACATTGCCCACAATTATCAACTTTCTAAGTCTTTCTAAACAGGAGAAATCGCAAAACATAGTCATTTCTTCATTGGCGTCCAAAAACAACGCTTTTTTACACTCCGATCTCCCTTTCTCTTGGAAACAATGACTTACATCAATTCTTTTACATAATTCTTGTTTCTCATGACATTTCTAACATTGCCCACAATTATCAACTTTCTAAGTCTTTCTAAACAGGAGAAATCGCAAAACATAGTCATTTCTTCATTGGCGTCCAAAAACAACGCTTTTTTACACTCCGATCTCCCTTTCTCTTGGAAACAATGACTTACATCAATTCTTTTACATAATTCTTGTTTCTCATGACATTTCTAACATTGCCCACAATTATCAACTTTCTAAGTCTTTCTAAACAGGAGAAATCGCAAAACATAGTCATTTCTTCATTGGCGTCCAAAAACAACGCTTTTTTACACTCCGATCTCCCTTTCTCTTGGAAACAATGACTTACATCAATTCTTTTACATAATTCTTGTTTCTCATGACATTTCTAACATTGCCCACAATTATCAACTTTCTAAGTCTTTCTAAACAGGAGAAATCGCAAAACATAGTCATTTCTTCATTGGCGTCCAAAAACAACGCTTTTTTACACTCCGATCTCCCTTTCTCTTGGAAACAATGACTTACATCAATTCTTTTACATAATTCTTGTTTCTCATGACATTTCTAACATTGCCCACAATTATCAACTTTCTAAGTCTTTCTAAACAGGAGAAATCGCAAAACATAGTCATTTCTTCATTGGCGTCCAAAAACAACGCTTTTTTACACTCCGATCTCCCTTTCTCTTGGAAACAATGACTTACATCAATTCTTTTACATAATTCTTGTTTCTCATGACATTTCTAACATTGCCCACAATTATCAACTTTCTAAGTCTTTCTAAACAGGAGAAATCGCAAAACATAGTCATTTCTTCATTGGCGTCCAAAAACAACGCTTTTTTACACTCCGATCTCCCTTTCTCTTGGAAACAATGACTTACATCAATTCTTTTACATAATTCTTGTTTCTCATGACATTTCTAACATTGCCCACAATTATCAACTTTCTAAGTCTTTCTAAACAGGAGAAATCGCAAAACATAGTCATTTCTTCATTGGCGTCCAAAAACAACGCTTTTTTACACTCCGATCTCCCTTTCTCTTGGAAACAATGACTTACATCAATTCTTTTACATAATTCTTGTTTCTCATGACATTTCTAACATTGCCCACAATTATCAACTTTCTAAGTCTTTCTAAACAGGAGAAATCGCAAAACATAGTCATTTCTTCATTGGCGTCCAAAAACAACGCTTTTTTACACTCCGATCTCCCTTTCTCTTGGAAACAATGACTTACATCAATTCTTTTACATAATTCTTGTTTCTCATGACATTTCTAACATTGCCCACAATTATCAACTTTCTAAGTCTTTCTAAACAGGAGAAATCGCAAAACATAGTCATTTCTTCATTGGCGTCCAAAAACAACGCTTTTTTACACTCCGATCTCCCTTTCTCTTGGAAACAATGACTTACATCAATTCTTTTACATAATTCTTGTTTCTCATGACATTTCTAACATTGCCCACAATTATCAACTTTCTAAGTCTTTCTAAACAGGAGAAATCGCAAAACATAGTCATTTCTTCATTGGCGTCCAAAAACAACGCTTTTTTACACTCCGATCTCCCTTTCTCTTGGAAACAATGACTTACATCAATTCTTTTACATAATTCTTGTTTCTCATGACATTTCTAACATTGCCCACAATTATCAACTTTCTAAGTCTTTCTAAACAGGAGAAATCGCAAAACATAGTCATTTCTTCATTGGCGTCCAAAAACAACGCTTTTTTACACTCCGATCTCCCTTTCTCTTGGAAACAATGACTTACATCAATTCTTTTACATAATTCTTGTTTCTCATGACATTTCTAACATTGCCCACAATTATCAACTTTCTAAGTCTTTCTAAACAGGAGAAATCGCAAAACATAGTCATTTCTTCATTGGCGTCCAAAAACAACGCTTTTTTACACTCCGATCTCCCTTTCTCTTGGAAACAATGACTTACATCAATTCTTTTACATAATTCTTGTTTCTCATGACATTTCTAACATTGCCCACAATTATCAACTTTCTAAGTCTTTCTAAACAGGAGAAATCGCAAAACATAGTCATTTCTTCATTGGCGTCCAAAAACAACGCTTTTTTACACTCCGATCTCCCTTTCTCTTGGAAACAATGACTTACATCAATTCTTTTACATAATTCTTGTTTCTCATGACATTTCTAACATTGCCCACAATTATCAACTTTCTAAGTCTTTCTAAACAGGAGAAATCGCAAAACATAGTCATTTCTTCATTGGCGTCCAAAAACAACGCTTTTTTACACTCCGATCTCCCTTTCTCTTGGAAACAATGACTTACATCAATTCTTTTACATAATTCTTGTTTCTCATGACATTTCTAACATTGCCCACAATTATCAACTTTCTAAGTCTTTCTAAACAGGAGAAATCGCAAAACATAGTCATTTCTTCATTGGCGTCCAAAAACAACGCTTTTTTACACTCCGATCTCCCTTTCTCTTGGAAACAATGACTTACATCAATTCTTTTACATAATTCTTGTTTCTCATGACATTTCTAACATTGCCCACAATTATCAACTTTCTAAGTCTTTCTAAACAGGAGAAATCGCAAAACATAGTCATTTCTTCATTGGCGTCCAAAAACAACGCTTTTTTACACTCCGATCTCCCTTTCTCTTGGAAACAATGACTTACATCAATTCTTTTACATAATTCTTGTTTCTCATGACATTTCTAACATTGCCCACAATTATCAACTTTCTAAGTCTTTCTAAACAGGAGAAATCGCAAAACATAGTCATTTCTTCATTGGCGTCCAAAAACAACGCTTTTTTACACTCCGATCTCCCTTTCTCTTGGAAACAATGACTTACATCAATTCTTTTACATAATTCTTGTTTCTCATGACATTTCTAACATTGCCCACAATTATCAACTTTCTAAGTCTTTCTAAACAGGAGAAATCGCAAAACATAGTCATTTCTTCATTGGCGTCCAAAAACAACGCTTTTTTACACTCCGATCTCCCTTTCTCTTGGAAACAATGACTTACATCAATTCTTTTACATAATTCTTGTTTCTCATGACATTTCTAACATTGCCCACAATTATCAACTTTCTAAGTCTTTCTAAACAGGAGAAATCGCAAAACATAGTCATTTCTTCATTGGCGTCCAAAAACAACGCTTTTTTACACTCCGATCTCCCTTTCTCTTGGAAACAATGACTTACATCAATTCTTTTACATAATTCTTGTTTCTCATGACATTTCTAACATTGCCCACAATTATCAACTTTCTAAGTCTTTCTAAACAGGAGAAATCGCAAAACATAGTCATTTCTTCATTGGCGTCCAAAAACAACGCTTTTTTACACTCCGATCTCCCTTTCTCTTGGAAACAATGACTTACATCAATTCTTTTACATAATTCTTGTTTCTCATGACATTTCTAACATTGCCCACAATTATCAACTTTCTAAGTCTTTCTAAACAGGAGAAATCGCAAAACATAGTCATTTCTTCATTGGCGTCCAAAAACAACGCTTTTTTACACTCCGATCTCCCTTTCTCTTGGAAACAATGACTTACATCAATTCTTTTACATAATTCTTGTTTCTCATGACATTTCTAACATTGCCCACAATTATCAACTTTCTAAGTCTTTCTAAACAGGAGAAATCGCAAAACATAGTCATTTCTTCATTGGCGTCCAAAAACAACGCTTTTTTACACTCCGATCTCCCTTTCTCTTGGAAACAATGACTTACATCAATTCTTTTACATAATTCTTGTTTCTCATGACATTTCTAACATTGCCCACAATTATCAACTTTCTAAGTCTTTCTAAACAGGAGAAATCGCAAAACATAGTCATTTCTTCATTGGCGTCCAAAAACAACGCTTTTTTACACTCCGATCTCCCTTTCTCTTGGAAACAATGACTTACATCAATTCTTTTACATAATTCTTGTTTCTCATGACATTTCTAACATTGCCCACAATTATCAACTTTCTAAGTCTTTCTAAACAGGAGAAATCGCAAAACATAGTCATTTCTTCATTGGCGTCCAAAAACAACGCTTTTTTACACTCCGATCTCCCTTTCTCTTGGAAACAATGACTTACATCAATTCTTTTACATAATTCTTGTTTCTCATGACATTTCTAACATTGCCCACAATTATCAACTTTCTAAGTCTTTCTAAACAGGAGAAATCGCAAAACATAGTCATTTCTTCATTGGCGTCCAAAAACAACGCTTTTTTACACTCCGATCTCCCTTTCTCTTGGAAACAATGACTTACATCAATTCTTTTACATAATTCTTGTTTCTCATGACATTTCTAACATTGCCCACAATTATCAACTTTCTAAGTCTTTCTAAACAGGAGAAATCGCAAAACATAGTCATTTCTTCATTGGCGTCCAAAAACAACGCTTTTTTACACTCCGATCTCCCTTTCTCTTGGAAACAATGACTTACATCAATTCTTTTACATAATTCTTGTTTCTCATGACATTTCTAACATTGCCCACAATTATCAACTTTCTAAGTCTTTCTAAACAGGAGAAATCGCAAAACATAGTCATTTCTTCATTGGCGTCCAAAAACAACGCTTTTTTACACTCCGATCTCCCTTTCTCTTGGAAACAATGACTTACATCAATTCTTTTACATAATTCTTGTTTCTCATGACATTTCTAACATTGCCCACAATTATCAACTTTCTAAGTCTTTCTAAACAGGAGAAATCGCAAAACATAGTCATTTCTTCATTGGCGTCCAAAAACAACGCTTTTTTACACTCCGATCTCCCTTTCTCTTGGAAACAATGACTTACATCAATTCTTTTACATAATTCTTGTTTCTCATGACATTTCTAACATTGCCCACAATTATCAACTTTCTAAGTCTTTCTAAACAGGAGAAATCGCAAAACATAGTCATTTCTTCATTGGCGTCCAAAAACAACGCTTTTTTACACTCCGATCTCCCTTTCTCTTGGAAACAATGACTTACATCAATTCTTTTACATAATTCTTGTTTCTCATGACATTTCTAACATTGCCCACAATTATCAACTTTCTAAGTCTTTCTAAACAGGAGAAATCGCAAAACATAGTCATTTCTTCATTGGCGTCCAAAAACAACGCTTTTTTACACTCCGATCTCCCTTTCTCTTGGAAACAATGACTTACATCAATTCTTTTACATAATTCTTGTTTCTCATGACATTTCTAACATTGCCCACAATTATCAACTTTCTAAGTCTTTCTAAACAGGAGAAATCGCAAAACATAGTCATTTCTTCATTGGCGTCCAAAAACAACGCTTTTTTACACTCCGATCTCCCTTTCTCTTGGAAACAATGACTTACATCAATTCTTTTACATAATTCTTGTTTCTCATGACATTTCTAACATTGCCCACAATTATCAACTTTCTAAGTCTTTCTAAACAGGAGAAATCGCAAAACATAGTCATTTCTTCATTGGCGTCCAAAAACAACGCTTTTTTACACTCCGATCTCCCTTTCTCTTGGAAACAATGACTTACATCAATTCTTTTACATAATTCTTGTTTCTCATGACATTTCTAACATTGCCCACAATTATCAACTTTCTAAGTCTTTCTAAACAGGAGAAATCGCAAAACATAGTCATTTCTTCATTGGCGTCCAAAAACAACGCTTTTTTACACTCCGATCTCCCTTTCTCTTGGAAACAATGACTTACATCAATTCTTTTACATAATTCTTGTTTCTCATGACATTTCTAACATTGCCCACAATTATCAACTTTCTAAGTCTTTCTAAACAGGAGAAATCGCAAAACATAGTCATTTCTTCATTGGCGTCCAAAAACAACGCTTTTTTACACTCCGATCTCCCTTTCTCTTGGAAACAATGACTTACATCAATTCTTTTACATAATTCTTGTTTCTCATGACATTTCTAACATTGCCCACAATTATCAACTTTCTAAGTCTTTCTAAACAGGAGAAATCGCAAAACATAGTCATTTCTTCATTGGCGTCCAAAAACAACGCTTTTTTACACTCCGATCTCCCTTTCTCTTGGAAACAATGACTTACATCAATTCTTTTACATAATTCTTGTTTCTCATGACATTTCTAACATTGCCCACAATTATCAACTTTCTAAGTCTTTCTAAACAGGAGAAATCGCAAAACATAGTCATTTCTTCATTGGCGTCCAAAAACAACGCTTTTTTACACTCCGATCTCCCTTTCTCTTGGAAACAATGACTTACATCAATTCTTTTACATAATTCTTGTTTCTCATGACATTTCTAACATTGCCCACAATTATCAACTTTCTAAGTCTTTCTAAACAGGAGAAATCGCAAAACATAGTCATTTCTTCATTGGCGTCCAAAAACAACGCTTTTTTACACTCCGATCTCCCTTTCTCTTGGAAACAATGACTTACATCAATTCTTTTACATAATTCTTGTTTCTCATGACATTTCTAACATTGCCCACAATTATCAACTTTCTAAGTCTTTCTAAACAGGAGAAATCGCAAAACATAGTCATTTCTTCATTGGCGTCCAAAAACAACGCTTTTTTACACTCCGATCTCCCTTTCTCTTGGAAACAATGACTTACATCAATTCTTTTACATAATTCTTGTTTCTCATGACATTTCTAACATTGCCCACAATTATCAACTTTCTAAGTCTTTCTAAACAGGAGAAATCGCAAAACATAGTCATTTCTTCATTGGCGTCCAAAAACAACGCTTTTTTACACTCCGATCTCCCTTTCTCTTGGAAACAATGACTTACATCAATTCTTTTACATAATTCTTGTTTCTCATGACATTTCTAACATTGCCCACAATTATCAACTTTCTAAGTCTTTCTAAACAGGAGAAATCGCAAAACATAGTCATTTCTTCATTGGCGTCCAAAAACAACGCTTTTTTACACTCCGATCTCCCTTTCTCTTGGAAACAATGACTTACATCAATTCTTTTACATAATTCTTGTTTCTCATGACATTTCTAACATTGCCCACAATTATCAACTTTCTAAGTCTTTCTAAACAGGAGAAATCGCAAAACATAGTCATTTCTTCATTGGCGTCCAAAAACAACGCTTTTTTACACTCCGATCTCCCTTTCTCTTGGAAACAATGACTTACATCAATTCTTTTACATAATTCTTGTTTCTCATGACATTTCTAACATTGCCCACAATTATCAACTTTCTAAGTCTTTCTAAACAGGAGAAATCGCAAAACATAGTCATTTCTTCATTGGCGTCCAAAAACAACGCTTTTTTACACTCCGATCTCCCTTTCTCTTGGAAACAATGACTTACATCAATTCTTTTACATAATTCTTGTTTCTCATGACATTTCTAACATTGCCCACAATTATCAACTTTCTAAGTCTTTCTAAACAGGAGAAATCGCAAAACATAGTCATTTCTTCATTGGCGTCCAAAAACAACGCTTTTTTACACTCCGATCTCCCTTTCTCTTGGAAACAATGACTTAATCAATTCTTTTACATAATTCTTGTTTCTCATGACATTTCTAACATTGCCCACAATTATCAACTTTCTAAGTCTTTCTAAACAGGAGAAATCGCAAAACATAGTCATTTCTTCATTGGCGTCCAAAAACAACGCTTTTTTACACTCCGATCTCCCTTTCTCTTGGAAACAATGACTTACATCAATTCTTTTACATAATTCTTGTTTCTCATGACATTTCTAACATTGCCCACAATTATCAACTTTCTAAGTCTTTCTAAACAGGAGAAATCGCAAAACATAGTCATTTCTTCATTGGCGTCCAAAAACAACGCTTTTTTACACTCCGATCTCCCTTTCTCTTGGAAACAATGACTTACATCAATTCTTTTACATAATTCTTGTTTCTCATGACATTTCTAACATTGCCCACAATTATCAACTTTCTAAGTCTTTCTAAACAGGAGAAATCGCAAAACATAGTCATTTCTTCATTGGCGTCCAAAAACAACGCTTTTTTACACTCCGATCTCCCTTTCTCTTGGAAACAATGACTTACATCAATTCTTTTACATAATTCTTGTTTCTCATGACATTTCTAACATTGCCCACAATTATCAACTTTCTAAGTCTTTCTAAACAGGAGAAATCGCAAAACATAGTCATTTCTTCATTGGCGTCCAAAAACAACGCTTTTTTACACTCCGATCTCCCTTTCTCTTGGAAACAATGACTTACATCAATTCTTTTACATAATTCTTGTTTCTCATGACATTTCTAACATTGCCCACAATTATCAACTTTCTAAGTCTTTCTAAACAGGAGAAATCGCAAAACATAGTCATTTCTTCATTGGCGTCCAAAAACAACGCTTTTTTACACTCCGATCTCCCTTTCTCTTGGAAACAATGACTTACATCAATTCTTTTACATAATTCTTGTTTCTCATGACATTTCTAACATTGCCCACAATTATCAACTTTCTAAGTCTTTCTAAACAGGAGAAATCGCAAAACATAGTCATTTCTTCATTGGCGTCCAAAAACAACGCTTTTTTACACTCCGATCTCCCTTTCTCTTGGAAACAATGACTTACATCAATTCTTTTACATAATTCTTGTTTCTCATGACATTTCTAACATTGCCCACAATTATCAACTTTCTAAGTCTTTCTAAACAGGAGAAATCGCAAAACATAGTCATTTCTTCATTGGCGTCCAAAAACAACGCTTTTTTACACTCCGATCTCCCTTTCTCTTGGAAACAATGACTTACATCAATTCTTTTACATAATTCTTGTTTCTCATGACATTTCTAACATTGCCCACAATTATCAACTTTCTAAGTCTTTCTAAACAGGAGAAATCGCAAAACATAGTCATTTCTTCATTGGCGTCCAAAAACAACGCTTTTTTACACTCCGATCTCCCTTTCTCTTGGAAACAATGACTTACATCAATTCTTTTACATAATTCTTGTTTCTCATGACATTTCTAACATTGCCCACAATTATCAACTTTCTAAGTCTTTCTAAACAGGAGAAATCGCAAAACATAGTCATTTCTTCATTGGCGTCCAAAAACAACGCTTTTTTACACTCCGATCTCCCTTTCTCTTGGAAACAATGACTTACATCAATTCTTTTACATAATTCTTGTTTCTCATGACATTTCTAACATTGCCCACAATTATCAACTTTCTAAGTCTTTCTAAACAGGAGAAATCGCAAAACATAGTCATTTCTTCATTGGCGTCCAAAAACAACGCTTTTTTACACTCCGATCTCCCTTTCTCTTGGAAACAATGACTTACATCAATTCTTTTACATAATTCTTGTTTCTCATGACATTTCTAACATTGCCCACAATTATCAACTTTCTAAGTCTTTCTAAACAGGAGAAATCGCAAAACATAGTCATTTCTTCATTGGCGTCCAAAAACAACGCTTTTTTACACTCCGATCTCCCTTTCTCTTGGAAACAATGACTTACATCAATTCTTTTACATAATTCTTGTTTCTCATGACATTTCTAACATTGCCCACAATTATCAACTTTCTAAGTCTTTCTAAACAGGAGAAATCGCAAAACATAGTCATTTCTTCATTGGCGTCCAAAAACAACGCTTTTTTACACTCCGATCTCCCTTTCTCTTGGAAACAATGACTTACATCAATTCTTTTACATAATTCTTGTTTCTCATGACATTTCTAACATTGCCCACAATTATCAACTTTCTAAGTCTTTCTAAACAGGAGAAATCGCAAAACATAGTCATTTCTTCATTGGCGTCCAAAAACAACGCTTTTTTACACTCCGATCTCCCTTTCTCTTGGAAACAATGACTTACATCAATTCTTTTACATAATTCTTGTTTCTCATGACATTTCTAACATTGCCCACAATTATCAACTTTCTAAGTCTTTCTAAACAGGAGAAATCGCAAAACATAGTCATTTCTTCATTGGCGTCCAAAAACAACGCTTTTTTACACTCCGATCTCCCTTTCTCTTGGAAACAATGACTTACATCAATTCTTTTACATAATTCTTGTTTCTCATGACATTTCTAACATTGCCCACAATTATCAACTTTCTAAGTCTTTCTAAACAGGAGAAATCGCAAAACATAGTCATTTCTTCATTGGCGTCCAAAAACAACGCTTTTTTACACTCCGATCTCCCTTTCTCTTGGAAACAATGACTTACATCAATTCTTTTACATAATTCTTGTTTCTCATGACATTTCTAACATTGCCCACAATTATCAACTTTCTAAGTCTTTCTAAACAGGAGAAATCGCAAAACATAGTCATTTCTTCATTGGCGTCCAAAAACAACGCTTTTTTACACTCCGATCTCCCTTTCTCTTGGAAACAATGACTTACATCAATTCTTTTACATAATTCTTGTTTCTCATGACATTTCTAACATTGCCCACAATTATCAACTTTCTAAGTCTTTCTAAACAGGAGAAATCGCAAAACATAGTCATTTCTTCATTGGCGTCCAAAAACAACGCTTTTTTACACTCCGATCTCCCTTTCTCTTGGAAACAATGACTTACATCAATTCTTTTACATAATTCTTGTTTCTCATGACATTTCTAACATTGCCCACAATTATCAACTTTCTAAGTCTTTCTAAACAGGAGAAATCGCAAAACATAGTCATTTCTTCATTGGCGTCCAAAAACAACGCTTTTTTACACTCCGATCTCCCTTTCTCTTGGAAACAATGACTTACATCAATTCTTTTACATAATTCTTGTTTCTCATGACATTTCTAACATTGCCCACAATTATCAACTTTCTAAGTCTTTCTAAACAGGAGAAATCGCAAAACATAGTCATTTCTTCATTGGCGTCCAAAAACAACGCTTTTTTACACTCCGATCTCCCTTTCTCTTGGAAACAATGACTTACATCAATTCTTTTACATAATTCTTGTTTCTCATGACATTTCTAACATTGCCCACAATTATCAACTTTCTAAGTCTTTCTAAACAGGAGAAATCGCAAAACATAGTCATTTCTTCATTGGCGTCCAAAAACAACGCTTTTTTACACTCCGATCTCCCTTTCTCTTGGAAACAATGACTTACATCAATTCTTTTACATAATTCTTGTTTCTCATGACATTTCTAACATTGCCCACAATTATCAACTTTCTAAGTCTTTCTAAACAGGAGAAATCGCAAAACATAGTCATTTCTTCATTGGCGTCCAAAAACAACGCTTTTTTACACTCCGATCTCCCTTTCTCTTGGAAACAATGACTTACATCAATTCTTTTACATAATTCTTGTTTCTCATGACATTTCTAACATTGCCCACAATTATCAACTTTCTAAGTCTTTCTAAACAGGAGAAATCGCAAAACATAGTCATTTCTTCATTGGCGTCCAAAAACAACGCTTTTTTACACTCCGATCTCCCTTTCTCTTGGAAACAATGACTTACATCAATTCTTTTACATAATTCTTGTTTCTCATGACATTTCTAACATTGCCCACAATTATCAACTTTCTAAGTCTTTCTAAACAGGAGAAATCGCAAAACATAGTCATTTCTTCATTGGCGTCCAAAAACAACGCTTTTTTACACTCCGATCTCCCTTTCTCTTGGAAACAATGACTTACATCAATTCTTTTACATAATTCTTGTTTCTCATGACATTTCTAACATTGCCCACAATTATCAACTTTCTAAGTCTTTCTAAACAGGAGAAATCGCAAAACATAGTCATTTCTTCATTGGCGTCCAAAAACAACGCTTTTTTACACTCCGATCTCCCTTTCTCTTGGAAACAATGACTTACATCAATTCTTTTACATAATTCTTGTTTCTCATGACATTTCTAACATTGCCCACAATTATCAACTTTCTAAGTCTTTCTAAACAGGAGAAATCGCAAAACATAGTCATTTCTTCATTGGCGTCCAAAAACAACGCTTTTTTACACTCCGATCTCCCTTTCTCTTGGAAACAATGACTTACATCAATTCTTTTACATAATTCTTGTTTCTCATGACATTTCTAACATTGCCCACAATTATCAACTTTCTAAGTCTTTCTAAACAGGAGAAATCGCAAAACATAGTCATTTCTTCATTGGCGTCCAAAAACAACGCTTTTTTACACTCCGATCTCCCTTTCTCTTGGAAACAATGACTTACATCAATTCTTTTACATAATTCTTGTTTCTCATGACATTTCTAACATTGCCCACAATTATCAACTTTCTAAGTCTTTCTAAACAGGAGAAATCGCAAAACATAGTCATTTCTTCATTGGCGTCCAAAAACAACGCTTTTTTACACTCCGATCTCCCTTTCTCTTGGAAACAATGACTTACATCAATTCTTTTACATAATTCTTGTTTCTCATGACATTTCTAACATTGCCCACAATTATCAACTTTCTAAGTCTTTCTAAACAGGAGAAATCGCAAAACATAGTCATTTCTTCATTGGCGTCCAAAAACAACGCTTTTTTACACTCCGATCTCCCTTTCTCTTGGAAACAATGACTTACATCAATTCTTTTACATAATTCTTGTTTCTCATGACATTTCTAACATTGCCCACAATTATCAACTTTCTAAGTCTTTCTAAACAGGAGAAATCGCAAAACATAGTCATTTCTTCATTGGCGTCCAAAAACAACGCTTTTTTACACTCCGATCTCCCTTTCTCTTGGAAACAATGACTTACATCAATTCTTTTACATAATTCTTGTTTCTCATGACATTTCTAACATTGCCCACAATTATCAACTTTCTAAGTCTTTCTAAACAGGAGAAATCGCAAAACATAGTCATTTCTTCATTGGCGTCCAAAAACAACGCTTTTTTACACTCCGATCTCCCTTTCTCTTGGAAACAATGACTTACATCAATTCTTTTACATAATTCTTGTTTCTCATGACATTTCTAACATTGCCCACAATTATCAACTTTCTAAGTCTTTCTAAACAGGAGAAATCGCAAAACATAGTCATTTCTTCATTGGCGTCCAAAAACAACGCTTTTTTACACTCCGATCTCCCTTTCTCTTGGAAACAATGACTTACATCAATTCTTTTACATAATTCTTGTTTCTCATGACATTTCTAACATTGCCCACAATTATCAACTTTCTAAGTCTTTCTAAACAGGAGAAATCGCAAAACATAGTCATTTCTTCATTGGCGTCCAAAAACAACGCTTTTTTACACTCCGATCTCCCTTTCTCTTGGAAACAATGACTTACATCAATTCTTTTACATAATTCTTGTTTCTCATGACATTTCTAACATTGCCCACAATTATCAACTTTCTAAGTCTTTCTAAACAGGAGAAATCGCAAAACATAGTCATTTCTTCATTGGCGTCCAAAAACAACGCTTTTTTACACTCCGATCTCCCTTTCTCTTGGAAACAATGACTTACATCAATTCTTTTACATAATTCTTGTTTCTCATGACATTTCTAACATTGCCCACAATTATCAACTTTCTAAGTCTTTCTAAACAGGAGAAATCGCAAAACATAGTCATTTCTTCATTGGCGTCCAAAAACAACGCTTTTTTACACTCCGATCTCCCTTTCTCTTGGAAACAATGACTTACATCAATTCTTTTACATAATTCTTGTTTCTCATGACATTTCTAACATTGCCCACAATTATCAACTTTCTAAGTCTTTCTAAACAGGAGAAATCGCAAAACATAGTCATTTCTTCATTGGCGTCCAAAAACAACGCTTTTTTACACTCCGATCTCCCTTTCTCTTGGAAACAATGACTTACATCAATTCTTTTACATAATTCTTGTTTCTCATGACATTTCTAACATTGCCCACAATTATCAACTTTCTAAGTCTTTCTAAACAGGAGAAATCGCAAAACATAGTCATTTCTTCATTGGCGTCCAAAAACAACGCTTTTTTACACTCCGATCTCCCTTTCTCTTGGAAACAATGACTTACATCAATTCTTTTACATAATTCTTGTTTCTCATGACATTTCTAACATTGCCCACAATTATCAACTTTCTAAGTCTTTCTAAACAGGAGAAATCGCAAAACATAGTCATTTCTTCATTGGCGTCCAAAAACAACGCTTTTTTACACTCCGATCTCCCTTTCTCTTGGAAACAATGACTTACATCAATTCTTTTACATAATTCTTGTTTCTCATGACATTTCTAACATTGCCCACGATTATCAACTTTCTAAGTCTTTCTAAACAGGAGAAATCGCAAAACATAGTCATTTCTTCATTGGCGTCCAAAAACAACGCTTTTTTACACTCCGATCTCCCTTTCTCTTGGAAACAATGACTTACATCAATTCTTTTACATAATTCTTGTTTCTCATGACATTTCTAACATTGCCCACAATTATCAACTTTCTAAGTCTTTCTAAACAGGAGAAATCGCAAAACATAGTCATTTCTTCATTGGCGTCCAAAAACAACGCTTTTTTACACTCCGATCTCCCTTTCTCTTGGAAACAATGACTTACATCAATTCTTTTACATAATTCTTGTTTCTCATGACATTTCTAACATTGCCCACAATTATCAACTTTCTAAGTCTTTCTAAACAGGAGAAATCGCAAAACATAGTCATTTCTTCATTGGCGTCCAAAAACAACGCTTTTTTACACTCCGATCTCCCTTTCTCTTGGAAACAATGACTTACATCAATTCTTTTACATAATTCTTGTTTCTCATGACATTTCTAACATTGCCCACAATTATCAACTTTCTAAGTCTTTCTAAACAGGAGAAATCGCAAAACATAGTCATTTCTTCATTGGCGTCCAAAAACAACGCTTTTTTACACTCCGATCTCCCTTTCTCTTGGAAACAATGACTTACATCAATTCTTTTACATAATTCTTGTTTCTCATGACATTTCTAACATTGCCCACAATTATCAACTTTCTAAGTCTTTCTAAACAGGAGAAATCGCAAAACATAGTCATTTCTTCATTGGCGTCCAAAAACAACGCTTTTTTACACTCCGATCTCCCTTTCTCTTGGAAACAATGACTTACATCAATTCTTTTACATAATTCTTGTTTCTCATGACATTTCTAACATTGCCCACAATTATCAACTTTCTAAGTCTTTCTAAACAGGAGAAATCGCAAAACATAGTCATTTCTTCATTGGCGTCCAAAAACAACGCTTTTTTACACTCCGATCTCCCTTTCTCTTGGAAACAATGACTTACATCAATTCTTTTACATAATTCTTGTTTCTCATGACATTTCTAACATTGCCCACAATTATCAACTTTCTAAGTCTTTCTAAACAGGAGAAATCGCAAAACATAGTCATTTCTTCATTGGCGTCCAAAAACAACGCTTTTTTACACTCCGATCTCCCTTTCTCTTGGAAACAATGACTTACATCAATTCTTTTACATAATTCTTGTTTCTCATGACATTTCTAACATTGCCCACAATTATCAACTTTCTAAGTCTTTCTAAACAGGAGAAATCGCAAAACATAGTCATTTCTTCATTGGCGTCCAAAAACAACGCTTTTTTACACTCCGATCTCCCTTTCTCTTGGAAACAATGACTTACATCAATTCTTTTACATAATTCTTGTTTCTCATGACATTTCTAACATTGCCCACAATTATCAACTTTCTAAGTCTTTCTAAACAGGAGAAATCGCAAAACATAGTCATTTCTTCATTGGCGTCCAAAAACAACGCTTTTTTACACTCCGATCTCCCTTTCTCTTGGAAACAATGACTTACATCAATTCTTTTACATAATTCTTGTTTCTCATGACATTTCTAACATTGCCCACAATTATCAACTTTCTAAGTCTTTCTAAACAGGAGAAATCGCAAAACATAGTCATTTCTTCATTGGCGTCCAAAAACAACGCTTTTTTACACTCCGATCTCCCTTTCTCTTGGAAACAATGACTTACATCAATTCTTTTACATAATTCTTGTTTCTCATGACATTTCTAACATTGCCCACAATTATCAACTTTCTAAGTCTTTCTAAACAGGAGAAATCGCAAAACATAGTCATTTCTTCATTGGCGTCCAAAAACAACGCTTTTTTACACTCCGATCTCCCTTTCTCTTGGAAACAATGACTTACATCAATTCTTTTACATAATTCTTGTTTCTCATGACATTTCTAACATTGCCCACAATTATCAACTTTCTAAGTCTTTCTAAACAGGAGAAATCGCAAAACATAGTCATTTCTTCATTGGCGTCCAAAAACAACGCTTTTTTACACTCCGATCTCCCTTTCTCTTGGAAACAATGACTTACATCAATTCTTTTACATAATTCTTGTTTCTCATGACATTTCTAACATTGCCCACAATTATCAACTTTCTAAGTCTTTCTAAACAGGAGAAATCGCAAAACATAGTCATTTCTTCATTGGCGTCCAAAAACAACGCTTTTTTACACTCCGATCTCCCTTTCTCTTGGAAACAATGACTTACATCAATTCTTTTACATAATTCTTGTTTCTCATGACATTTCTAACATTGCCCACAATTATCAACTTTCTAAGTCTTTCTAAACAGGAGAAATCGCAAAACATAGTCATTTCTTCATTGGCGTCCAAAAACAACGCTTTTTTACACTCCGATCTCCCTTTCTCTTGGAAACAATGACTTACATCAATTCTTTTACATAATTCTTGTTTCTCATGACATTTCTAACATTGCCCACAATTATCAACTTTCTAAGTCTTTCTAAACAGGAGAAATCGCAAAACATAGTCATTTCTTCATTGGCGTCCAAAAACAACGCTTTTTTACACTCCGATCTCCCTTTCTCTTGGAAACAATGACTTACATCAATTCTTTTACATAATTCTTGTTTCTCATGACATTTCTAACATTGCCCACAATTATCAACTTTCTAAGTCTTTCTAAACAGGAGAAATCGCAAAACATAGTCATTTCTTCATTGGCGTCCAAAAACAACGCTTTTTTACACTCCGATCTCCCTTTCTCTTGGAAACAATGACTTACATCAATTCTTTTACATAATTCTTGTTTCTCATGACATTTCTAACATTGCCCACAATTATCAACTTTCTAAGTCTTTCTAAACAGGAGAAATCGCAAAACATAGTCATTTCTTCATTGGCGTCCAAAAACAACGCTTTTTTACACTCCGATCTCCCTTTCTCTTGGAAACAATGACTTACATCAATTCTTTTACATAATTCTTGTTTCTCATGACATTTCTAACATTGCCCACAATTATCAACTTTCTAAGTCTTTCTAAACAGGAGAAATCGCAAAACATAGTCATTTCTTCATTGGCGTCCAAAAACAACGCTTTTTTACACTCCGATCTCCCTTTCTCTTGGAAACAATGACTTACATCAATTCTTTTACATAATTCTTGTTTCTCATGACATTTCTAACATTGCCCACAATTATCAACTTTCTAAGTCTTTCTAAACAGGAGAAATCGCAAAACATAGTCATTTCTTCATTGGCGTCCAAAAACAACGCTTTTTACACTCCGATCTCCCTTTCTCTTGGAAACAATGACTTACATCAATTCTTTTACATAATTCTTGTTTCTCATGACATTTCTAACATTGCCCACAATTATCAACTTTCTAAGTCTTTCTAAACAGGAGAAATCGCAAAACATAGTCATTTCTTCATTGGCGTCCAAAAACAACGCTTTTTTACACTCCGATCTCCCTTTCTCTTGGAAACAATGACTTACATCAATTCTTTTACATAATTCTTGTTTCTCATGACATTTCTAACATTGCCCACAATTATCAACTTTCTAAGTCTTTCTAAACAGGAGAAATCGCAAAACATAGTCATTTCTTCATTGGCGTCCAAAAACAACGCTTTTTTACACTCCGATCTCCCTTTCTCTTGGAAACAATGACTTACATCAATTCTTTTACATAATTCTTGTTTCTCATGACATTTCTAACATTGCCCACAATTATCAACTTTCTAAGTCTTTCTAAACAGGAGAAATCGCAAAACATAGTCATTTCTTCATTGGCGTCCAAAAACAACGCTTTTTTACACTCCGATCTCCCTTTCTCTTGGAAACAATGACTTACATCAATTCTTTTACATAATTCTTGTTTCTCATGACATTTCTAACATTGCCCACAATTATCAACTTTCTAAGTCTTTCTAAACAGGAGAAATCGCAAAACATAGTCATTTCTTCATTGGCGTCCAAAAACAACGCTTTTTTACACTCCGATCTCCCTTTCTCTTGGAAACAATGACTTACATCAATTCTTTTACATAATTCTTGTTTCTCATGACATTTCTAACATTGCCCACAATTATCAACTTTCTAAGTCTTTCTAAACAGGAGAAATCGCAAAACATAGTCATTTCTTCATTGGCGTCCAAAAACAACGCTTTTTTACACTCCGATCTCCCTTTCTCTTGGAAACAATGACTTACATCAATTCTTTTACATAATTCTTGTTTCTCATGACATTTCTAACATTGCCCACAATTATCAACTTTCTAAGTCTTTCTAAACAGGAGAAATCGCAAAACATAGTCATTTCTTCATTGGCGTCCAAAAACAACGCTTTTTTACACTCCGATCTCCCTTTCTCTTGGAAACAATGACTTACATCAATTCTTTTACATAATTCTTGTTTCTCATGACATTTCTAACATTGCCCACAATTATCAACTTTCTAAGTCTTTCTAAACAGGAGAAATCGCAAAACATAGTCATTTCTTCATTGGCGTCCAAAAACAACGCTTTTTTACACTCCGATCTCCCTTTCTCTTGGAAACAATGACTTACATCAATTCTTTTACATAATTCTTGTTTCTCATGACATTTCTAACATTGCCCACAATTATCAACTTTCTAAGTCTTTCTAAACAGGAGAAATCGCAAAACATAGTCATTTCTTCATTGGCGTCCAAAAACAACGCTTTTTTACACTCCGATCTCCCTTTCTCTTGGAAACAATGACTTACATCAATTCTTTTACATAATTCTTGTTTCTCATGACATTTCTAACATTGCCCACAATTATCAACTTTCTAAGTCTTTCTAAACAGGAGAAATCGCAAAACATAGTCATTTCTTCATTGGCGTCCAAAAACAACGCTTTTTTACACTCCGATCTCCCTTTCTCTTGGAAACAATGACTTACATCAATTCTTTTACATAATTCTTGTTTCTCATGACATTTCTAACATTGCCCACAATTATCAACTTTCTAAGTCTTTCTAAACAGGAGAAATCGCAAAACATAGTCATTTCTTCATTGGCGTCCAAAAACAACGCTTTTTTACACTCCGATCTCCCTTTCTCTTGGAAACAATGACTTACATCAATTCTTTTACATAATTCTTGTTTCTCATGACATTTCTAACATTGCCCACAATTATCAACTTTCTAAGTCTTTCTAAACAGGAGAAATCGCAAAACATAGTCATTTCTTCATTGGCGTCCAAAAACAACGCTTTTTTACACTCCGATCTCCCTTTCTCTTGGAAACAATGACTTACATCAATTCTTTTACATAATTCTTGTTTCTCATGACATTTCTAACATTGCCCACAATTATCAACTTTCTAAGTCTTTCTAAACAGGAGAAATCGCAAAACATAGTCATTTCTTCATTGGCGTCCAAAAACAACGCTTTTTTACACTCCGATCTCCCTTTCTCTTGGAAACAATGACTTACATCAATTCTTTTACATAATTCTTGTTTCTCATGACATTTCTAACATTGCCCACAATTATCAACTTTCTAAGTCTTTCTAAACAGGAGAAATCGCAAAACATAGTCATTTCTTCATTGGCGTCCAAAAACAACGCTTTTTTACACTCCGATCTCCCTTTCTCTTGGAAACAATGACTTACATCAATTCTTTTACATAATTCTTGTTTCTCATGACATTTCTAACATTGCCCACAATTATCAACTTTCTAAGTCTTTCTAAACAGGAGAAATCGCAAAACATAGTCATTTCTTCATTGGCGTCCAAAAACAACGCTTTTTTACACTCCGATCTCCCTTTCTCTTGGAAACAATGACTTACATCAATTCTTTTACATAATTCTTGTTTCTCATGACATTTCTAACATTGCCCACAATTATCAACTTTCTAAGTCTTTCTAAACAGGAGAAATCGCAAAACATAGTCATTTCTTCATTGGCGTCCAAAAACAACGCTTTTTTACACTCCGATCTCCCTTTCTCTTGGAAACAATGACTTACATCAATTCTTTTACATAATTCTTGTTTCTCATGACATTTCTAACATTGCCCACAATTATCAACTTTCTAAGTCTTTCTAAACAGGAGAAATCGCAAAACATAGTCATTTCTTCATTGGCGTCCAAAAACAACGCTTTTTTACACTCCGATCTCCCTTTCTCTTGGAAACAATGACTTACATCAATTCTTTTACATAATTCTTGTTTCTCATGACATTTCTAACATTGCCCACAATTATCAACTTTCTAAGTCTTTCTAAACAGGAGAAATCGCAAAACATAGTCATTTCTTCATTGGCGTCCAAAAACAACGCTTTTTTACACTCCGATCTCCCTTTCTCTTGGAAACAATGACTTACATCAATTCTTTTACATAATTCTTGTTTCTCATGACATTTCTAACATTGCCCACAATTATCAACTTTCTAAGTCTTTCTAAACAGGAGAAATCGCAAAACATAGTCATTTCTTCATTGGCGTCCAAAAACAACGCTTTTTTACACTCCGATCTCCCTTTCTCTTGGAAACAATGACTTACATCAATTCTTTTACATAATTCTTGTTTCTCATGACATTTCTAACATTGCCCACAATTATCAACTTTCTAAGTCTTTCTAAACAGGAGAAATCGCAAAACATAGTCATTTCTTCATTGGCGTCCAAAAACAACGCTTTTTTACACTCCGATCTCCCTTTCTCTTGGAAACAATGACTTACATCAATTCTTTTACATAATTCTTGTTTCTCATGACATTTCTAACATTGCCCACAATTATCAACTTTCTAAGTCTTTCTAAACAGGAGAAATCGCAAAACATAGTCATTTCTTCATTGGCGTCCAAAAACAACGCTTTTTTACACTCCGATCTCCCTTTCTCTTGGAAACAATGACTTACATCAATTCTTTTACATAATTCTTGTTTCTCATGACATTTCTAACATTGCCCACAATTATCAACTTTCTAAGTCTTTCTAAACAGGAGAAATCGCAAAACATAGTCATTTCTTCATTGGCGTCCAAAAACAACGCTTTTTTACACTCCGATCTCCCTTTCTCTTGGAAACAATGACTTACATCAATTCTTTTACATAATTCTTGTTTCTCATGACATTTCTAACATTGCCCACAATTATCAACTTTCTAAGTCTTTCTAAACAGGAGAAATCGCAAAACATAGTCATTTCTTCATTGGCGTCCAAAAACAACGCTTTTTTACACTCCGATCTCCCTTTCTCTTGGAAACAATGACTTACATCAATTCTTTTACATAATTCTTGTTTCTCATGACATTTCTAACATTGCCCACAATTATCAACTTTCTAAGTCTTTCTAAACAGGAGAAATCGCAAAACATAGTCATTTCTTCATTGGCGTCCAAAAACAACGCTTTTTTACACTCCGATCTCCCTTTCTCTTGGAAACAATGACTTACATCAATTCTTTTACATAATTCTTGTTTCTCATGACATTTCTAACATTGCCCACAATTATCAACTTTCTAAGTCTTTCTAAACAGGAGAAATCGCAAAACATAGTCATTTCTTCATTGGCGTCCAAAAACAACGCTTTTTTACACTCCGATCTCCCTTTCTCTTGGAAACAATGACTTACATCAATTCTTTTACATAATTCTTGTTTCTCATGACATTTCTAACATTGCCCACAATTATCAACTTTCTAAGTCTTTCTAAACAGGAGAAATCGCAAAACATAGTCATTTCTTCATTGGCGTCCAAAAACAACGCTTTTTTACACTCCGATCTCCCTTTCTCTTGGAAACAATGACTTACATCAATTCTTTTACATAATTCTTGTTTCTCATGACATTTCTAACATTGCCCACAATTATCAACTTTCTAAGTCTTTCTAAACAGGAGAAATCGCAAAACATAGTCATTTCTTCATTGGCGTCCAAAAACAACGCTTTTTTACACTCCGATCTCCCTTTCTCTTGGAAACAATGACTTACATCAATTCTTTTACATAATTCTTGTTTCTCATGACATTTCTAACATTGCCCACAATTATCAACTTTCTAAGTCTTTCTAAACAGGAGAAATCGCAAAACATAGTCATTTCTTCATTGGCGTCCAAAAACAACGCTTTTTTACACTCCGATCTCCCTTTCTCTTGGAAACAATGACTTACATCAATTCTTTTACATAATTCTTGTTTCTCATGACATTTCTAACATTGCCCACAATTATCAACTTTCTAAGTCTTTCTAAACAGGAGAAATCGCAAAACATAGTCATTTCTTCATTGGCGTCCAAAAACAACGCTTTTTTACACTCCGATCTCCCTTTCTCTTGGAAACAATGACTTACATCAATTCTTTTACATAATTCTTGTTTCTCATGACATTTCTAACATTGCCCACAATTATCAACTTTCTAAGTCTTTCTAAACAGGAGAAATCGCAAAACATAGTCATTTCTTCATTGGCGTCCAAAAACAACGCTTTTTTACACTCCGATCTCCCTTTCTCTTGGAAACAATGACTTACATCAATTCTTTTACATAATTCTTGTTTCTCATGACATTTCTAACATTGCCCACAATTATCAACTTTCTAAGTCTTTCTAAACAGGAGAAATCGCAAAACATAGTCATTTCTTCATTGGCGTCCAAAAACAACGCTTTTTTACACTCCGATCTCCCTTTCTCTTGGAAACAATGACTTACATCAATTCTTTTACATAATTCTTGTTTCTCATGACATTTCTAACATTGCCCACAATTATCAACTTTCTAAGTCTTTCTAAACAGGAGAAATCGCAAAACATAGTCATTTCTTCATTGGCGTCCAAAAACAACGCTTTTTTACACTCCGATCTCCCTTTCTCTTGGAAACAATGACTTACATCAATTCTTTTACATAATTCTTGTTTCTCATGACATTTCTAACATTGCCCACAATTATCAACTTTCTAAGTCTTTCTAAACAGGAGAAATCGCAAAACATAGTCATTTCTTCATTGGCGTCCAAAAACAACGCTTTTTTACACTCCGATCTCCCTTTCTCTCTTGGAAACAATGACTTACATCAATTCTTTTACATAATTCTTGTTTCTCATGACATTTCTAACATTGCCCACAATTATCAACTTTCTAAGTCTTTCTAAACAGGAGAAATCGCAAAACATAGTCATTTCTTCATTGGCGTCCAAAAACAACGCTTTTTTACACTCCGATCTCCCTTTCTCTTGGAAACAATGACTTACATCAATTCTTTTACATAATTCTTGTTTCTCATGACATTTCTAACATTGCCCACAATTATCAACTTTCTAAGTCTTTCTAAACAGGAGAAATCGCAAAACATAGTCATTTCTTCATTGGCGTCCAAAAACAACGCTTTTTTACACTCCGATCTCCCTTTCTCTTGGAAACAATGACTTACATCAATTCTTTTACATAATTCTTGTTTCTCATGACATTTCTAACATTGCCCACAATTATCAACTTTCTAAGTCTTTCTAAACAGGAGAAATCGCAAAACATAGTCATTTCTTCATTGGCGTCCAAAAACAACGCTTTTTTACACTCCGATCTCCCTTTCTCTTGGAAACAATGACTTACATCAATTCTTTTACATAATTCTTGTTTCTCATGACATTTCTAACATTGCCCACAATTATCAACTTTCTAAGTCTTTCTAAACAGGAGAAATCGCAAAACATAGTCATTTCTTCATTGGCGTCCAAAAACAACGCTTTTTTACACTCCGATCTCCCTTTCTCTTGGAAACAATGACTTACATCAATTCTTTTACATAATTCTTGTTTCTCATGACATTTCTAACATTGCCCACAATTATCAACTTTCTAAGTCTTTCTAAACAGGAGAAATCGCAAAACATAGTCATTTCTTCATTGGCGTCCAAAAACAACGCTTTTTTACACTCCGATCTCCCTTTCTCTTGGAAACAATGACTTACATCAATTCTTTTACATAATTCTTGTTTCTCATGACATTTCTAACATTGCCCACAATTATCAACTTTCTAAGTCTTTCTAAACAGGAGAAATCGCAAAACATAGTCATTTCTTCATTGGCGTCCAAAAACAACGCTTTTTTACACTCCGATCTCCCTTTCTCTTGGAAACAATGACTTACATCAATTCTTTTACATAATTCTTGTTTCTCATGACATTTCTAACATTGCCCACAATTATCAACTTTCTAAGTCTTTCTAAACAGGAGAAATCGCAAAACATAGTCATTTCTTCATTGGCGTCCAAAAACAACGCTTTTTTACACTCCGATCTCCCTTTCTCTTGGAAACAATGACTTACATCAATTCTTTTACATAATTCTTGTTTCTCATGACATTTCTAACATTGCCCACAATTATCAACTTTCTAAGTCTTTCTAAACAGGAGAAATCGCAAAACATAGTCATTTCTTCATTGGCGTCCAAAAACAACGCTTTTTTACACTCCGATCTCCCTTTCTCTTGGAAACAATGACTTACATCAATTCTTTTACATAATTCTTGTTTCTCATGACATTTCTAACATTGCCCACAATTATCAACTTTCTAAGTCTTTCTAAACAGGAGAAATCGCAAAACATAGTCATTTCTTCATTGGCGTCCAAAAACAACGCTTTTTTACACTCCGATCTCCCTTTCTCTTGGAAACAATGACTTACATCAATTCTTTTACATAATTCTTGTTTCTCATGACATTTCTAACATTGCCCACAATTATCAACTTTCTAAGTCTTTCTAAACAGGAGAAATCGCAAAACATAGTCATTTCTTCATTGGCGTCCAAAAACAACGCTTTTTTACACTCCGATCTCCCTTTCTCTTGGAAACAATGACTTACATCAATTCTTTTACATAATTCTTGTTTCTCATGACATTTCTAACATTGCCCACAATTATCAACTTTCTAAGTCTTTCTAAACAGGAGAAATCGCAAAACATAGTCATTTCTTCATTGGCGTCCAAAAACAACGCTTTTTTACACTCCGATCTCCCTTTCTCTTGGAAACAATGACTTACATCAATTCTTTTACATAATTCTTGTTTCTCATGACATTTCTAACATTGCCCACAATTATCAACTTTCTAAGTCTTTCTAAACAGGAGAAATCGCAAAACATAGTCATTTCTTCATTGGCGTCCAAAAACAACGCTTTTTTACACTCCGATCTCCCTTTCTCTTGGAAACAATGACTTACATCAATTCTTTTACATAATTCTTGTTTCTCATGACATTTCTAACATTGCCCACAATTATCAACTTTCTAAGTCTTTCTAAACAGGAGAAATCGCAAAACATAGTCATTTCTTCATTGGCGTCCAAAAACAACGCTTTTTTACACTCCGATCTCCCTTTCTCTTGGAAACAATGACTTACATCAATTCTTTTACATAATTCTTGTTTCTCATGACATTTCTAACATTGCCCACAATTATCAACTTTCTAAGTCTTTCTAAACAGGAGAAATCGCAAAACATAGTCATTTCTTCATTGGCGTCCAAAAACAACGCTTTTTTACACTCCGATCTCCCTTTCTCTTGGAAACAATGACTTACATCAATTCTTTTACATAATTCTTGTTTCTCATGACATTTCTAACATTGCCCACAATTATCAACTTTCTAAGTCTTTCTAAACAGGAGAAATCGCAAAACATAGTCATTTCTTCATTGGCGTCCAAAAACAACGCTTTTTTACACTCCGATCTCCCTTTCTCTTGGAAACAATGACTTACATCAATTCTTTTACATAATTCTTGTTTCTCATGACATTTCTAACATTGCCCACAATTATCAACTTTCTAAGTCTTTCTAAACAGGAGAAATCGCAAAACATAGTCATTTCTTCATTGGCGTCCAAAAACAACGCTTTTTTACACTCCGATCTCCCTTTCTCTTGGAAACAATGACTTACATCAATTCTTTTACATAATTCTTGTTTCTCATGACATTTCTAACATTGCCCACAATTATCAACTTTCTAAGTCTTTCTAAACAGGAGAAATCGCAAAACATAGTCATTTCTTCATTGGCGTCCAAAAACAACGCTTTTTTACACTCCGATCTCCCTTTCTCTTGGAAACAATGACTTACATCAATTCTTTTACATAATTCTTGTTTCTCATGACATTTCTAACATTGCCCACAATTATCAACTTTCTAAGTCTTTCTAAACAGGAGAAATCGCAAAACATAGTCATTTCTTCATTGGCGTCCAAAAACAACGCTTTTTTACACTCCGATCTCCCTTTCTCTTGGAAACAATGACTTACATCAATTCTTTTACATAATTCTTGTTTCTCATGACATTTCTAACATTGCCCACAATTATCAACTTTCTAAGTCTTTCTAAACAGGAGAAATCGCAAAACATAGTCATTTCTTCATTGGCGTCCAAAAACAACGCTTTTTTACACTCCGATCTCCCTTTCTCTTGGAAACAATGACTTACATCAATTCTTTTACATAATTCTTGTTTCTCATGACATTTCTAACATTGCCCACAATTATCAACTTTCTAAGTCTTTCTAAACAGGAGAAATCGCAAAACATAGTCATTTCTTCATTGGCGTCCAAAAACAACGCTTTTTTACACTCCGATCTCCCTTTCTCTTGGAAACAATGACTTACATCAATTCTTTTACATAATTCTTGTTTCTCATGACATTTCTAACATTGCCCACAATTATCAACTTTCTAAGTCTTTCTAAACAGGAGAAATCGCAAAACATAGTCATTTCTTCATTGGCGTCCAAAAACAACGCTTTTTTACACTCCGATCTCCCTTTCTCTTGGAAACAATGACTTACATCAATTCTTTTACATAATTCTTGTTTCTCATGACATTTCTAACATTGCCCACAATTATCAACTTTCTAAGTCTTTCTAAACAGGAGAAATCGCAAAACATAGTCATTTCTTCATTGGCGTCCAAAAACAACGCTTTTTTACACTCCGATCTCCCTTTCTCTTGGAAACAATGACTTACATCAATTCTTTTACATAATTCTTGTTTCTCATGACATTTCTAACATTGCCCACAATTATCAACTTTCTAAGTCTTTCTAAACAGGAGAAATCGCAAAACATAGTCATTTCTTCATTGGCGTCCAAAAACAACGCTTTTTTACACTCCGATCTCCCTTTCTCTTGGAAACAATGACTTACATCAATTCTTTTACATAATTCTTGTTTCTCATGACATTTCTAACATTGCCCACAATTATCAACTTTCTAAGTCTTTCTAAACAGGAGAAATCGCAAAACATAGTCATTTCTTCATTGGCGTCCAAAAACAACGCTTTTTTACACTCCGATCTCCCTTTCTCTTGGAAACAATGACTTACATCAATTCTTTTACATAATTCTTGTTTCTCATGACATTTCTAACATTGCCCACAATTATCAACTTTCTAAGTCTTTCTAAACAGGAGAAATCGCAAAACATAGTCATTTCTTCATTGGCGTCCAAAAACAACGCTTTTTTACACTCCGATCTCCCTTTCTCTTGGAAACAATGACTTACATCAATTCTTTTACATAATTCTTGTTTCTCATGACATTTCTAACATTGCCCACAATTATCAACTTTCTAAGTCTTTCTAAACAGGAGAAATCGCAAAACATAGTCATTTCTTCATTGGCGTCCAAAAACAACGCTTTTTTACACTCCGATCTCCCTTTCTCTTGGAAACAATGACTTACATCAATTCTTTTACATAATTCTTGTTTCTCATGACATTTCTAACATTGCCCACAATTATCAACTTTCTAAGTCTTTCTAAACAGGAGAAATCGCAAAACATAGTCATTTCTTCATTGGCGTCCAAAAACAACGCTTTTTTACACTCCGATCTCCCTTTCTCTTGGAAACAATGACTTACATCAATTCTTTTACATAATTCTTGTTTCTCATGACATTTCTAACATTGCCCACAATTATCAACTTTCTAAGTCTTTCTAAACAGGAGAAATCGCAAAACATAGTCATTTCTTCATTGGCGTCCAAAAACAACGCTTTTTTACACTCCGATCTCCCTTTCTCTTGGAAACAATGACTTACATCAATTCTTTTACATAATTCTTGTTTCTCATGACATTTCTAACATTGCCCACAATTATCAACTTTCTAAGTCTTTCTAAACAGGAGAAATCGCAAAACATAGTCATTTCTTCATTGGCGTCCAAAAACAACGCTTTTTTACACTCCGATCTCCCTTTCTCTTGGAAACAATGACTTACATCAATTCTTTTACATAATTCTTGTTTCTCATGACATTTCTAACATTGCCCACAATTATCAACTTTCTAAGTCTTTCTAAACAGGAGAAATCGCAAAACATAGTCATTTCTTCATTGGCGTCCAAAAACAACGCTTTTTTACACTCCGATCTCCCTTTCTCTTGGAAACAATGACTTACATCAATTCTTTTACATAATTCTTGTTTCTCATGACATTTCTAACATTGCCCACAATTATCAACTTTCTAAGTCTTTCTAAACAGGAGAAATCGCAAAACATAGTCATTTCTTCATTGGCGTCCAAAAACAACGCTTTTTTACACTCCGATCTCCCTTTCTCTTGGTAAACAATGACTTACATCAATTCTTTTACATAATTCTTGTTTCTCATGACATTTCTAACATTGCCCACAATTATCAACTTTCTAAGTCTTTCTAAACAGGAGAAATCGCAAAACATAGTCATTTCTTCATTGGCGTCCAAAAACAACGCTTTTTTACACTCCGATCTCCCTTTCTCTTGGAAACAATGACTTACATCAATTCTTTTACATAATTCTTGTTTCTCATGACATTTCTAAATTGCCCACAATTATCAACTTTCTAAGTCTTTCTAAACAGGAGAAATCGCAAAACATAGTCATTTCTTCATTGGCGTCCAAAAACAACGCTTTTTTACACTCCGATCTCCCTTTCTCTTGGAAACAATGACTTACATCAATTCTTTTACATAATTCTTGTTTCTCATGACATTTCTAACATTGCCCACAATTATCAACTTTCTAAGTCTTTCTAAACAGGAGAAATCGCAAAACATAGTCATTTCTTCATTGGCGTCCAAAAACAACGCTTTTTTACACTCCGATCTCCCTTTCTCTTGGAAACAATGACTTACATCAATTCTTTTACATAATTCTTGTTTCTCATGACATTTCTAACATTGCCCACAATTATCAACTTTCTAAGTCTTTCTAAACAGGAGAAATCGCAAAACATAGTCATTTCTTCATTGGCGTCCAAAAACAACGCTTTTTTACACTCCGATCTCCCTTTCTCTTGGAAACAATGACTTACATCAATTCTTTTACATAATTCTTGTTTCTCATGACATTTCTAACATTGCCCACAATTATCAACTTTCTAAGTCTTTCTAAACAGGAGAAATCGCAAAACATAGTCATTTCTTCATTGGCGTCCAAAAACAACGCTTTTTTACACTCCGATCTCCCTTTCTCTTGGAAACAATGACTTACATCAATTCTTTTACATAATTCTTGTTTCTCATGACATTTCTAACATTGCCCACAATTATCAACTTTCTAAGTCTTTCTAAACAGGAGAAATCGCAAAACATAGTCATTTCTTCATTGGCGTCCAAAAACAACGCTTTTTTACACTCCGATCTCCCTTTCTCTTGGAAACAATGACTTACATCAATTCTTTTACATAATTCTTGTTTCTCATGACATTTCTAACATTGCCCACAATTATCAACTTTCTAAGTCTTTCTAAACAGGAGAAATCGCAAAACATAGTCATTTCTTCATTGGCGTCCAAAAACAACGCTTTTTTACACTCCGATCTCCCTTTCTCTTGGAAACAATGACTTACATCAATTCTTTTACATAATTCTTGTTTCTCATGACATTTCTAACATTGCCCACAATTATCAACTTTCTAAGTCTTTCTAAACAGGAGAAATCGCAAAACATAGTCATTTCTTCATTGGCGTCCAAAAACAACGCTTTTTTACACTCCGATCTCCCTTTCTCTTGGAAACAATGACTTACATCAATTCTTTTACATAATTCTTGTTTCTCATGACATTTCTAACATTGCCCACAATTATCAACTTTCTAAGTCTTTCTAAACAGGAGAAATCGCAAAACATAGTCATTTCTTCATTGGCGTCCAAAAACAACGCTTTTTTACACTCCGATCTCCCTTTCTCTTGGAAACAATGACTTACATCAATTCTTTTACATAATTCTTGTTTCTCATGACATTTCTAACATTGCCCACAATTATCAACTTTCTAAGTCTTTCTAAACAGGAGAAATCGCAAAACATAGTCATTTCTTCATTGGCGTCCAAAAACAACGCTTTTTTACACTCCGATCTCCCTTTCTCTTGGAAACAATGACTTACATCAATTCTTTTACATAATTCTTGTTTCTCATGACATTTCTAACATTGCCCACAATTATCAACTTTCTAAGTCTTTCTAAACAGGAGAAATCGCAAAACAAGTCATTTCTTCATTGGCGTCCAAAAACAACGCTTTTTTACACTCCGATCTCCCTTTCTCTTGGAAACAATGACTTACATCAATTCTTTTACATAATTCTTGTTTCTCATGACATTTCTAACATTGCCCACAATTATCAACTTTCTAAGTCTTTCTAAACAGGAGAAATCGCAAAACATAGTCATTTCTTCATTGGCGTCCAAAAACAACGCTTTTTTACACTCCGATCTCCCTTTCTCTTGGAAACAATGACTTACATCAATTCTTTTACATAATTCTTGTTTCTCATGACATTTCTAACATTGCCCACAATTATCAACTTTCTAAGTCTTTCTAAACAGGAGAAATCGCAAAACATAGTCATTTCTTCATTGGCGTCCAAAAACAACGCTTTTTTACACTCCGATCTCCCTTTCTCTTGGAAACAATGACTTACATCAATTCTTTTACATAATTCTTGTTTCTCATGACATTTCTAACATTGCCCACAATTATCAACTTTCTAAGTCTTTCTAAACAGGAGAAATCGCAAAACATAGTCATTTCTTCATTGGCGTCCAAAAACAACGCTTTTTTACACTCCGATCTCCCTTTCTCTTGGAAACAATGACTTACATCAATTCTTTTACATAATTCTTGTTTCTCATGACATTTCTAACATTGCCCACAATTATCAACTTTCTAAGTCTTTCTAAACAGGAGAAATCGCAAAACATAGTCATTTCTTCATTGGCGTCCAAAAACAACGCTTTTTTACACTCCGATCTCCCTTTCTCTTGGAAACAATGACTTACATCAATTCTTTTACATAATTCTTGTTTCTCATGACATTTCTAACATTGCCCACAATTATCAACTTTCTAAGTCTTTCTAAACAGGAGAAATCGCAAAACATAGTCATTTCTTCATTGGCGTCCAAAAACAACGCTTTTTTACACTCCGATCTCCCTTTCTCTTGGAAACAATGACTTACATCAATTCTTTTACATAATTCTTGTTTCTCATGACATTTCTAACATTGCCCACAATTATCAACTTTCTAAGTCTTTCTAAACAGGAGAAATCGCAAAACATAGTCATTTCTTCATTGGCGTCCAAAAACAACGCTTTTTTACACTCCGATCTCCCTTTCTCTTGGAAACAATGACTTACATCAATTCTTTTACATAATTCTTGTTTCTCATGACATTTCTAACATTGCCCACAATTATCAACTTTCTAAGTCTTTCTAAACAGGAGAAATCGCAAAACATAGTCATTTCTTCATTGGCGTCCAAAAACAACGCTTTTTTACACTCCGATCTCCCTTTCTCTTGGAAACAATGACTTACATCAATTCTTTTACATAATTCTTGTTTCTCATGACATTTCTAACATTGCCCACAATTATCAACTTTCTAAGTCTTTCTAAACAGGAGAAATCGCAAAACATAGTCATTTCTTCATTGGCGTCCAAAAACAACGCTTTTTTACACTCCGATCTCCCTTTCTCTTGGAAACAATGACTTACATCAATTCTTTTACATAATTCTTGTTTCTCATGACATTTCTAACATTGCCCACAATTATCAACTTTCTAAGTCTTTCTAAACAGGAGAAATCGCAAAACATAGTCATTTCTTCATTGGCGTCCAAAAACAACGCTTTTTTACACTCCGATCTCCCTTTCTCTTGGAAACAATGACTTACATCAATTCTTTTACATAATTCTTGTTTCTCATGACATTTCTAACATTGCCCACAATTATCAACTTTCTAAGTCTTTCTAAACAGGAGAAATCGCAAAACATAGTCATTTCTTCATTGGCGTCCAAAAACAACGCTTTTTTACACTCCGATCTCCCTTTCTCTTGGAAACAATGACTTACATCAATTCTTTTACATAATTCTTGTTTCTCATGACATTTCTAACATTGCCCACAATTATCAACTTTCTAAGTCTTTCTAAACAGGAGAAATCGCAAAACATAGTCATTTCTTCATTGGCGTCCAAAAACAACGCTTTTTTACACTCCGATCTCCCTTTCTCTTGGAAACAATGACTTACATCAATTCTTTTACATAATTCTTGTTTCTCATGACATTTCTAACATTGCCCACAATTATCAACTTTCTAAGTCTTTCTAAACAGGAGAAATCGCAAAACATAGTCATTTCTTCATTGGCGTCCAAAAACAACGCTTTTTTACACTCCGATCTCCCTTTCTCTTGGAAACAATGACTTACATCAATTCTTTTACATAATTCTTGTTTCTCATGACATTTCTAACATTGCCCACAATTATCAACTTTCTAAGTCTTTCTAAACAGGAGAAATCGCAAAACATAGTCATTTCTTCATTGGCGTCCAAAAACAACGCTTTTTTACACTCCGATCTCCCTTTCTCTTGGAAACAATGACTTACATCAATTCTTTTACATAATTCTTGTTTCTCATGACATTTCTAACATTGCCCACAATTATCAACTTTCTAAGTCTTTCTAAACAGGAGAAATCGCAAAACATAGTCATTTCTTCATTGGCGTCCAAAAACAACGCTTTTTTACACTCCGATCTCCCTTTCTCTTGGAAACAATGACTTACATCAATTCTTTTACATAATTCTTGTTTCTCATGACATTTCTAACATTGCCCACAATTATCAACTTTCTAAGTCTTTCTAAACAGGAGAAATCGCAAAACATAGTCATTTCTTCATTGGCGTCCAAAAACAACGCTTTTTTACACTCCGATCTCCCTTTCTCTTGGAAACAATGACTTACATCAATTCTTTTACATAATTCTTGTTTCTCATGACATTTCTAACATTGCCCACAATTATCAACTTTCTAAGTCTTTCTAAACAGGAGAAATCGCAAAACATAGTCATTTCTTCATTGGCGTCCAAAAACAACGCTTTTTTACACTCCGATCTCCCTTTCTCTTGGAAACAATGACTTACATCAATTCTTTTACATAATTCTTGTTTCTCATGACATTTCTAACATTGCCCACAATTATCAACTTTCTAAGTCTTTCTAAACAGGAGAAATCGCAAAACATAGTCATTTCTTCATTGGCGTCCAAAAACAACGCTTTTTTACACTCCGATCTCCCTTTCTCTTGGAAACAATGACTTACATCAATTCTTTTACATAATTCTTGTTTCTCATGACATTTCTAACATTGCCCACAATTATCAACTTTCTAAGTCTTTCTAAACAGGAGAAATCGCAAAACATAGTCATTTCTTCATTGGCGTCCAAAAACAACGCTTTTTTACACTCCGATCTCCCTTTCTCTTGGAAACAATGACTTACATCAATTCTTTTACATAATTCTTGTTTCTCATGACATTTCTAACATTGCCCACAATTATCAACTTTCTAAGTCTTTCTAAACAGGAGAAATCGCAAAACATAGTCATTTCTTCATTGGCGTCCAAAAACAACGCTTTTTTACACTCCGATCTCCCTTTCTCTTGGAAACAATGACTTACATCAATTCTTTTACATAATTCTTGTTTCTCATGACATTTCTAACATTGCCCACAATTATCAACTTTCTAAGTCTTTCTAAACAGGAGAAATCGCAAAACATAGTCATTTCTTCATTGGCGTCCAAAAACAACGCTTTTTTACACTCCGATCTCCCTTTCTCTTGGAAACAATGACTTACATCAATTCTTTTACATAATTCTTGTTTCTCATGACATTTCTAACATTGCCCACAATTATCAACTTTCTAAGTCTTTCTAAACAGGAGAAATCGCAAAACATAGTCATTTCTTCATTGGCGTCCAAAAACAACGCTTTTTTACACTCCGATCTCCCTTTCTCTTGGAAACAATGACTTACATCAATTCTTTTACATAATTCTTGTTTCTCATGACATTTCTAACATTGCCCACAATTATCAACTTTCTAAGTCTTTCTAAACAGGAGAAATCGCAAAACATAGTCATTTCTTCATTGGCGTCCAAAAACAACGCTTTTTTACACTCCGATCTCCCTTTCTCTTGGAAACAATGACTTACATCAATTCTTTTACATAATTCTTGTTTCTCATGACATTTCTAACATTGCCCACAATTATCAACTTTCTAAGTCTTTCTAAACAGGAGAAATCGCAAAACATAGTCATTTCTTCATTGGCGTCCAAAAACAACGCTTTTTTACACTCCGATCTCCCTTTCTCTTGGAAACAATGACTTACATCAATTCTTTTACATAATTCTTGTTTCTCATGACATTTCTAACATTGCCCACAATTATCAACTTTCTAAGTCTTTCTAAACAGGAGAAATCGCAAAACATAGTCATTTCTTCATTGGCGTCCAAAAACAACGCTTTTTTACACTCCGATCTCCCTTTCTCTTGGAAACAATGACTTACATCAATTCTTTTACATAATTCTTGTTTCTCATGACATTTCTAACATTGCCCACAATTATCAACTTTCTAAGTCTTTCTAAACAGGAGAAATCGCAAAACATAGTCATTTCTTCATTGGCGTCCAAAAACAACGCTTTTTTACACTCCGATCTCCCTTTCTCTTGGAAACAATGACTTACATCAATTCTTTTACATAATTCTTGTTTCTCATGACATTTCTAACATTGCCCACAATTATCAACTTTCTAAGTCTTTCTAAACAGGAGAAATCGCAAAACATAGTCATTTCTTCATTGGCGTCCAAAAACAACGCTTTTTTACACTCCGATCTCCCTTTCTCTTGGAAACAATGACTTACATCAATTCTTTTACATAATTCTTGTTTCTCATGACATTTCTAACATTGCCCACAATTATCAACTTTCTAAGTCTTTCTAAACAGGAGAAATCGCAAAACATAGTCATTTCTTCATTGGCGTCCAAAAACAACGCTTTTTTACACTCCGATCTCCCTTTCTCTTGGAAACAATGACTTACATCAATTCTTTTACATAATTCTTGTTTCTCATGACATTTCTAACATTGCCCACAATTATCAACTTTCTAAGTCTTTCTAAACAGGAGAAATCGCAAAACATAGTCATTTCTTCATTGGCGTCCAAAAACAACGCTTTTTTACACTCCGATCTCCCTTTCTCTTGGAAACAATGACTTACATCAATTCTTTTACATAATTCTTGTTTCTCATGACATTTCTAACATTGCCCACAATTATCAACTTTCTAAGTCTTTCTAAACAGGAGAAATCGCAAAACATAGTCATTTCTTCATTGGCGTCCAAAAACAACGCTTTTTTACACTCCGATCTCCCTTTCTCTTGGAAACAATGACTTACATCAATTCTTTTACATAATTCTTGTTTCTCATGACATTTCTAACATTGCCCACAATTATCAACTTTCTAAGTCTTTCTAAACAGGAGAAATCGCAAAACATAGTCATTTCTTCATTGGCGTCCAAAAACAACGCTTTTTTACACTCCGATCTCCCTTTCTCTTGGAAACAATGACTTACATCAATTCTTTTACATAATTCTTGTTTCTCATGACATTTCTAACATTGCCCACAATTATCAACTTTCTAAGTCTTTCTAAACAGGAGAAATCGCAAAACATAGTCATTTCTTCATTGGCGTCCAAAAACAACGCTTTTTTACACTCCGATCTCCCTTTCTCTTGGAAACAATGACTTACATCAATTCTTTTACATAATTCTTGTTTCTCATGACATTTCTAACATTGCCCACAATTATCAACTTTCTAAGTCTTTCTAAACAGGAGAAATCGCAAAACATAGTCATTTCTTCATTGGCGTCCAAAAACAACGCTTTTTTACACTCCGATCTCCCTTTCTCTTGGAAACAATGACTTACATCAATTCTTTTACATAATTCTTGTTTCTCATGACATTTCTAACATTGCCCACAATTATCAACTTTCTAAGTCTTTCTAAACAGGAGAAATCGCAAAACATAGTCATTTCTTCATTGGCGTCCAAAAACAACGCTTTTTTACACTCCGATCTCCCTTTCTCTTGGAAACAATGACTTACATCAATTCTTTTACATAATTCTTGTTTCTCATGACATTTCTAACATTGCCCACAATTATCAACTTTCTAAGTCTTTCTAAACAGGAGAAATCGCAAAACATAGTCATTTCTTCATTGGCGTCCAAAAACAACGCTTTTTTACACTCCGATCTCCCTTTCTCTTGGAAACAATGACTTACATCAATTCTTTTACATAATTCTTGTTTCTCATGACATTTCTAACATTGCCCACAATTATCAACTTTCTAAGTCTTTCTAAACAGGAGAAATCGCAAAACATAGTCATTTCTTCATTGGCGTCCAAAAACAACGCTTTTTTACACTCCGATCTCCCTTTCTCTTGGAAACAATGACTTACATCAATTCTTTTACATAATTCTTGTTTCTCATGACATTTCTAACATTGCCCACAATTATCAACTTTCTAAGTCTTTCTAAACAGGAGAAATCGCAAAACATAGTCATTTCTTCATTGGCGTCCAAAAACAACGCTTTTTTACACTCCGATCTCCCTTTCTCTTGGAAACAATGACTTACATCAATTCTTTTACATAATTCTTGTTTCTCATGACATTTCTAACATTGCCCACAATTATCAACTTTCTAAGTCTTTCTAAACAGGAGAAATCGCAAAACATAGTCATTTCTTCATTGGCGTCCAAAAACAACGCTTTTTTACACTCCGATCTCCCTTTCTCTTGGAAACAATGACTTACATCAATTCTTTTACATAATTCTTGTTTCTCATGACATTTCTAACATTGCCCACAATTATCAACTTTCTAAGTCTTTCTAAACAGGAGAAATCGCAAAACATAGTCATTTCTTCATTGGCGTCCAAAAACAACGCTTTTTTACACTCCGATCTCCCTTTCTCTTGGAAACAATGACTTACATCAATTCTTTTACATAATTCTTGTTTCTCATGACATTTCTAACATTGCCCACAATTATCAACTTTCTAAGTCTTTCTAAACAGGAGAAATCGCAAAACATAGTCATTTCTTCATTGGCGTCCAAAAACAACGCTTTTTTACACTCCGATCTCCCTTTCTCTTGGAAACAATGACTTACATCAATTCTTTTACATAATTCTTGTTTCTCATGACATTTCTAACATTGCCCACAATTATCAACTTTCTAAGTCTTTCTAAACAGGAGAAATCGCAAAACATAGTCATTTCTTCATTGGCGTCCAAAAACAACGCTTTTTTACACTCCGATCTCCCTTTCTCTTGGAAACAATGACTTACATCAATTCTTTTACATAATTCTTGTTTCTCATGACATTTCTAACATTGCCCACAATTATCAACTTTCTAAGTCTTTCTAAACAGGAGAAATCGCAAAACATAGTCATTTCTTCATTGGCGTCCAAAAACAACGCTTTTTTACACTCCGATCTCCCTTTCTCTTGGAAACAATGACTTACATCAATTCTTTTACATAATTCTTGTTTCTCATGACATTTCTAACATTGCCCACAATTATCAACTTTCTAAGTCTTTCTAAACAGGAGAAATCGCAAAACATAGTCATTTCTTCATTGGCGTCCAAAAACAACGCTTTTTTACACTCCGATCTCCCTTTCTCTTGGAAACAATGACTTACATCAATTCTTTTACATAATTCTTGTTTCTCATGACATTTCTAACATTGCCCACAATTATCAACTTTCTAAGTCTTTCTAAACAGGAGAAATCGCAAAACATAGTCATTTCTTCATTGGCGTCCAAAAACAACGCTTTTTTACACTCCGATCTCCCTTTCTCTTGGAAACAATGACTTACATCAATTCTTTTACATAATTCTTGTTTCTCATGACATTTCTAACATTGCCCACAATTATCAACTTTCTAAGTCTTTCTAAACAGGAGAAATCGCAAAACATAGTCATTTCTTCATTGGCGTCCAAAAACAACGCTTTTTTACACTCCGATCTCCCTTTCTCTTGGAAACAATGACTTACATCAATTCTTTTACATAATTCTTGTTTCTCATGACATTTCTAACATTGCCCACAATTATCAACTTTCTAAGTCTTTCTAAACAGGAGAAATCGCAAAACATAGTCATTTCTTCATTGGCGTCCAAAAACAACGCTTTTTTACACTCCGATCTCCCTTTCTCTTGGAAACAATGACTTACATCAATTCTTTTACATAATTCTTGTTTCTCATGACATTTCTAACATTGCCCACAATTATCAACTTTCTAAGTCTTTCTAAACAGGAGAAATCGCAAAACATAGTCATTTCTTCATTGGCGTCCAAAAACAACGCTTTTTTACACTCCGATCTCCCTTTCTCTTGGAAACAATGACTTACATCAATTCTTTTACATAATTCTTGTTTCTCATGACATTTCTAACATTGCCCACAATTATCAACTTTCTAAGTCTTTCTAAACAGGAGAAATCGCAAAACATAGTCATTTCTTCATTGGCGTCCAAAAACAACGCTTTTTTACACTCCGATCTCCCTTTCTCTTGGAAACAATGACTTACATCAATTCTTTTACATAATTCTTGTTTCTCATGACATTTCTAACATTGCCCACAATTATCAACTTTCTAAGTCTTTCTAAACAGGAGAAATCGCAAAACATAGTCATTTCTTCATTGGCGTCCAAAAACAACGCTTTTTTACACTCCGATCTCCCTTTCTCTTGGAAACAATGACTTACATCAATTCTTTTACATAATTCTTGTTTCTCATGACATTTCTAACATTGCCCACAATTATCAACTTTCTAAGTCTTTCTAAACAGGAGAAATCGCAAAACATAGTCATTTCTTCATTGGCGTCCAAAAACAACGCTTTTTTACACTCCGATCTCCCTTTCTCTTGGAAACAATGACTTACATCAATTCTTTTACATAATTCTTGTTTCTCATGACATTTCTAACATTGCCCACAATTATCAACTTTCTAAGTCTTTCTAAACAGGAGAAATCGCAAAACATAGTCATTTCTTCATTGGCGTCCAAAAACAACGCTTTTTTACACTCCGATCTCCCTTTCTCTTGGAAACAATGACTTACATCAATTCTTTTACATAATTCTTGTTTCTCATGACATTTCTAACATTGCCCACAATTATCAACTTTCTAAGTCTTTCTAAACAGGAGAAATCGCAAAACATAGTCATTTCTTCATTGGCGTCCAAAAACAACGCTTTTTTACACTCCGATCTCCCTTTCTCTTGGAAACAATGACTTACATCAATTCTTTTACATAATTCTTGTTTCTCATGACATTTCTAACATTGCCCACAATTATCAACTTTCTAAGTCTTTCTAAACAGGAGAAATCGCAAAACATAGTCATTTCTTCATTGGCGTCCAAAAACAACGCTTTTTTACACTCCGATCTCCCTTTCTCTTGGAAACAATGACTTACATCAATTCTTTTACATAATTCTTGTTTCTCATGACATTTCTAACATTGCCCACAATTATCAACTTTCTAAGTCTTTCTAAACAGGAGAAATCGCAAAACATAGTCATTTCTTCATTGGCGTCCAAAAACAACGCTTTTTTACACTCCGATCTCCCTTTCTCTTGGAAACAATGACTTACATCAATTCTTTTACATAATTCTTGTTTCTCATGACATTTCTAACATTGCCCACAATTATCAACTTTCTAAGTCTTTCTAAACAGGAGAAATCGCAAAACATAGTCATTTCTTCATTGGCGTCCAAAAACAACGCTTTTTTACACTCCGATCTCCCTTTCTCTTGGAAACAATGACTTACATCAATTCTTTTACATAATTCTTGTTTCTCATGACATTTCTAACATTGCCCACAATTATCAACTTTCTAAGTCTTTCTAAACAGGAGAAATCGCAAAACATAGTCATTTCTTCATTGGCGTCCAAAAACAACGCTTTTTTACACTCCGATCTCCCTTTCTCTTGGAAACAATGACTTACATCAATTCTTTTACATAATTCTTGTTTCTCATGACATTTCTAACATTGCCCACAATTATCAACTTTCTAAGTCTTTCTAAACAGGAGAAATCGCAAAACATAGTCATTTCTTCATTGGCGTCCAAAAACAACGCTTTTTTACACTCCGATCTCCCTTTCTCTTGGAAACAATGACTTACATCAATTCTTTTACATAATTCTTGTTTCTCATGACATTTCTAACATTGCCCACAATTATCAACTTTCTAAGTCTTTCTAAACAGGAGAAATCGCAAAACATAGTCATTTCTTCATTGGCGTCCAAAAACAACGCTTTTTTACACTCCGATCTCCCTTTCTCTTGGAAACAATGACTTACATCAATTCTTTTACATAATTCTTGTTTCTCATGACATTTCTAACATTGCCCACAATTATCAACTTTCTAAGTCTTTCTAAACAGGAGAAATCGCAAAACATAGTCATTTCTTCATTGGCGTCCAAAAACAACGCTTTTTTACACTCCGATCTCCCTTTCTCTTGGAAACAATGACTTACATCAATTCTTTTACATAATTCTTGTTTCTCATGACATTTCTAACATTGCCCACAATTATCAACTTTCTAAGTCTTTCTAAACAGGAGAAATCGCAAAACATAGTCATTTCTTCATTGGCGTCCAAAAACAACGCTTTTTTACACTCCGATCTCCCTTTCTCTTGGAAACAATGACTTACATCAATTCTTTTACATAATTCTTGTTTCTCATGACATTTCTAACATTGCCCACAATTATCAACTTTCTAAGTCTTTCTAAACAGGAGAAATCGCAAAACATAGTCATTTCTTCATTGGCGTCCAAAAACAACGCTTTTTTACACTCCGATCTCCCTTTCTCTTGGAAACAATGACTTACATCAATTCTTTTACATAATTCTTGTTTCTCATGACATTTCTAACATTGCCCACAATTATCAACTTTCTAAGTCTTTCTAAACAGGAGAAATCGCAAAACATAGTCATTTCTTCATTGGCGTCCAAAAACAACGCTTTTTTACACTCCGATCTCCCTTTCTCTTGGAAACAATGACTTACATCAATTCTTTTACATAATTCTTGTTTCTCATGACATTTCTAACATTGCCCACAATTATCAACTTTCTAAGTCTTTCTAAACAGGAGAAATCGCAAAACATAGTCATTTCTTCATTGGCGTCCAAAAACAACGCTTTTTTACACTCCGATCTCCCTTTCTCTTGGAAACAATGACTTACATCAATTCTTTTACATAATTCTTGTTTCTCATGACATTTCTAACATTGCCCACAATTATCAACTTTCTAAGTCTTTCTAAACAGGAGAAATCGCAAAACATAGTCATTTCTTCATTGGCGTCCAAAAACAACGCTTTTTTACACTCCGATCTCCCTTTCTCTTGGAAACAATGACTTACATCAATTCTTTTACATAATTCTTGTTTCTCATGACATTTCTAACATTGCCCACAATTATCAACTTTCTAAGTCTTTCTAAACAGGAGAAATCGCAAAACATAGTCATTTCTTCATTGGCGTCCAAAAACAACGCTTTTTTACACTCCGATCTCCCTTTCTCTTGGAAACAATGACTTACATCAATTCTTTTACATAATTCTTGTTTCTCATGACATTTCTAACATTGCCCACAATTATCAACTTTCTAAGTCTTTCTAAACAGGAGAAATCGCAAAACATAGTCATTTCTTCATTGGCGTCCAAAAACAACGCTTTTTTACACTCCGATCTCCCTTTCTCTTGGAAACAATGACTTACATCAATTCTTTTACATAATTCTTGTTTCTCATGACATTTCTAACATTGCCCACAATTATCAACTTTCTAAGTCTTTCTAAACAGGAGAAATCGCAAAACATAGTCATTTCTTCATTGGCGTCCAAAAACAACGCTTTTTTACACTCCGATCTCCCTTTCTCTTGGAAACAATGACTTACATCAATTCTTTTACATAATTCTTGTTTCTCATGACATTTCTAACATTGCCCACAATTATCAACTTTCTAAGTCTTTCTAAACAGGAGAAATCGCAAAACATAGTCATTTCTTCATTGGCGTCCAAAAACAACGCTTTTTTACACTCCGATCTCCCTTTCTCTTGGAAACAATGACTTACATCAATTCTTTTACATAATTCTTGTTTCTCATGACATTTCTAACATTGCCCACAATTATCAACTTTCTAAGTCTTTCTAAACAGGAGAAATCGCAAAACATAGTCATTTCTTCATTGGCGTCCAAAAACAACGCTTTTTTACACTCCGATCTCCCTTTCTCTTGGAAACAATGACTTACATCAATTCTTTTACATAATTCTTGTTTCTCATGACATTTCTAACATTGCCCACAATTATCAACTTTCTAAGTCTTTCTAAACAGGAGAAATCGCAAAACATAGTCATTTCTTCATTGGCGTCCAAAAACAACGCTTTTTTACACTCCGATCTCCCTTTCTCTTGGAAACAATGACTTACATCAATTCTTTTACATAATTCTTGTTTCTCATGACATTTCTAACATTGCCCACAATTATCAACTTTCTAAGTCTTTCTAAACAGGAGAAATCGCAAAACATAGTCATTTCTTCATTGGCGTCCAAAAACAACGCTTTTTTACACTCCGATCTCCCTTTCTCTTGGAAACAATGACTTACATCAATTCTTTTACATAATTCTTGTTTCTCATGACATTTCTAACATTGCCCACAATTATCAACTTTCTAAGTCTTTCTAAACAGGAGAAATCGCAAAACATAGTCATTTCTTCATTGGCGTCCAAAAACAACGCTTTTTTACACTCCGATCTCCCTTTCTCTTGGAAACAATGACTTACATCAATTCTTTTACATAATTCTTGTTTCTCATGACATTTCTAACATTGCCCACAATTATCAACTTTCTAAGTCTTTCTAAACAGGAGAAATCGCAAAACATAGTCATTTCTTCATTGGCGTCCAAAAACAACGCTTTTTTACACTCCGATCTCCCTTTCTCTTGGAAACAATGACTTACATCAATTCTTTTACATAATTCTTGTTTCTCATGACATTTCTAACATTGCCCACAATTATCAACTTTCTAAGTCTTTCTAAACAGGAGAAATCGCAAAACATAGTCATTTCTTCATTGGCGTCCAAAAACAACGCTTTTTTACACTCCGATCTCCCTTTCTCTTGGAAACAATGACTTACATCAATTCTTTTACATAATTCTTGTTTCTCATGACATTTCTAACATTGCCCACAATTATCAACTTTCTAAGTCTTTCTAAACAGGAGAAATCGCAAAACATAGTCATTTCTTCATTGGCGTCCAAAAACAACGCTTTTTTACACTCCGATCTCCCTTTCTCTTGGAAACAATGACTTACATCAATTCTTTTACATAATTCTTGTTTCTCATGACATTTCTAACATTGCCCACAATTATCAACTTTCTAAGTCTTTCTAAACAGGAGAAATCGCAAAACATAGTCATTTCTTCATTGGCGTCCAAAAACAACGCTTTTTTACACTCCGATCTCCCTTTCTCTTGGAAACAATGACTTACATCAATTCTTTTACATAATTCTTGTTTCTCATGACATTTCTAACATTGCCCACAATTATCAACTTTCTAAGTCTTTCTAAACAGGAGAAATCGCAAAACATAGTCATTTCTTCATTGGCGTCCAAAAACAACGCTTTTTTACACTCCGATCTCCCTTTCTCTTGGAAACAATGACTTACATCAATTCTTTTACATAATTCTTGTTTCTCATGACATTTCTAACATTGCCCACAATTATCAACTTTCTAAGTCTTTCTAAACAGGAGAAATCGCAAAACATAGTCATTTCTTCATTGGCGTCCAAAAACAACGCTTTTTTACACTCCGATCTCCCTTTCTCTTGGAAACAATGACTTACATCAATTCTTTTACATAATTCTTGTTTCTCATGACATTTCTAACATTGCCCACAATTATCAACTTTCTAAGTCTTTCTAAACAGGAGAAATCGCAAAACATAGTCATTTCTTCATTGGCGTCCAAAAACAACGCTTTTTTACACTCCGATCTCCCTTTCTCTTGGAAACAATGACTTACATCAATTCTTTTACATAATTCTTGTTTCTCATGACATTTCTAACATTGCCCACAATTATCAACTTTCTAAGTCTTTCTAAACAGGAGAAATCGCAAAACATAGTCATTTCTTCATTGGCGTCCAAAAACAACGCTTTTTTACACTCCGATCTCCCTTTCTCTTGGAAACAATGACTTACATCAATTCTTTTACATAATTCTTGTTTCTCATGACATTTCTAACATTGCCCACAATTATCAACTTTCTAAGTCTTTCTAAACAGGAGAAATCGCAAAACATAGTCATTTCTTCATTGGCGTCCAAAAACAACGCTTTTTTACACTCCGATCTCCCTTTCTCTTGGAAACAATGACTTACATCAATTCTTTTACATAATTCTTGTTTCTCATGACATTTCTAACATTGCCCACAATTATCAACTTTCTAAGTCTTTCTAAACAGGAGAAATCGCAAAACATAGTCATTTCTTCATTGGCGTCCAAAAACAACGCTTTTTTACACTCCGATCTCCCTTTCTCTTGGAAACAATGACTTACATCAATTCTTTTACATAATTCTTGTTTCTCATGACATTTCTAACATTGCCCACAATTATCAACTTTCTAAGTCTTTCTAAACAGGAGAAATCGCAAAACATAGTCATTTCTTCATTGGCGTCCAAAAACAACGCTTTTTTACACTCCGATCTCCCTTTCTCTTGGAAACAATGACTTACATCAATTCTTTTACATAATTCTTGTTTCTCATGACATTTCTAACATTGCCCACAATTATCAACTTTCTAAGTCTTTCTAAACAGGAGAAATCGCAAAACATAGTCATTTCTTCATTGGCGTCCAAAAACAACGCTTTTTTACACTCCGATCTCCCTTTCTCTTGGAAACAATGACTTACATCAATTCTTTTACATAATTCTTGTTTCTCATGACATTTCTAACATTGCCCACAATTATCAACTTTCTAAGTCTTTCTAAACAGGAGAAATCGCAAAACATAGTCATTTCTTCATTGGCGTCCAAAAACAACGCTTTTTTACACTCCGATCTCCCTTTCTCTTGGAAACAATGACTTACATCAATTCTTTTACATAATTCTTGTTTCTCATGACATTTCTAACATTGCCCACAATTATCAACTTTCTAAGTCTTTCTAAACAGGAGAAATCGCAAAACATAGTCATTTCTTCATTGGCGTCCAAAAACAACGCTTTTTTACACTCCGATCTCCCTTTCTCTTGGAAACAATGACTTACATCAATTCTTTTACATAATTCTTGTTTCTCATGACATTTCTAACATTGCCCACAATTATCAACTTTCTAAGTCTTTCTAAACAGGAGAAATCGCAAAACATAGTCATTTCTTCATTGGCGTCCAAAAACAACGCTTTTTTACACTCCGATCTCCCTTTCTCTTGGAAACAATGACTTACATCAATTCTTTTACATAATTCTTGTTTCTCATGACATTTCTAACATTGCCCACAATTATCAACTTTCTAAGTCTTTCTAAACAGGAGAAATCGCAAAACATAGTCATTTCTTCATTGGCGTCCAAAAACAACGCTTTTTTACACTCCGATCTCCCTTTCTCTTGGAAACAATGACTTACATCAATTCTTTTACATAATTCTTGTTTCTCATGACATTTCTAACATTGCCCACAATTATCAACTTTCTAAGTCTTTCTAAACAGGAGAAATCGCAAAACATAGTCATTTCTTCATTGGCGTCCAAAAACAACGCTTTTTTACACTCCGATCTCCCTTTCTCTTGGAAACAATGACTTACATCAATTCTTTTACATAATTCTTGTTTCTCATGACATTTCTAACATTGCCCACAATTATCAACTTTCTAAGTCTTTCTAAACAGGAGAAATCGCAAAACATAGTCATTTCTTCATTGGCGTCCAAAAACAACGCTTTTTTACACTCCGATCTCCCTTTCTCTTGGAAACAATGACTTACATCAATTCTTTTACATAATTCTTGTTTCTCATGACATTTCTAACATTGCCCACAATTATCAACTTTCTAAGTCTTTCTAAACAGGAGAAATCGCAAAACATAGTCATTTCTTCATTGGCGTCCAAAAACAACGCTTTTTTACACTCCGATCTCCCTTTCTCTTGGAAACAATGACTTACATCAATTCTTTTACATAATTCTTGTTTCTCATGACATTTCTAACATTGCCCACAATTATCAACTTTCTAAGTCTTTCTAAACAGGAGAAATCGCAAAACATAGTCATTTCTTCATTGGCGTCCAAAAACAACGCTTTTTTACACTCCGATCTCCCTTTCTCTTGGAAACAATGACTTACATCAATTCTTTTACATAATTCTTGTTTCTCATGACATTTCTAACATTGCCCACAATTATCAACTTTCTAAGTCTTTCTAAACAGGAGAAATCGCAAAACATAGTCATTTCTTCATTGGCGTCCAAAAACAACGCTTTTTTACACTCCGATCTCCCTTTCTCTTGGAAACAATGACTTACATCAATTCTTTTACATAATTCTTGTTTCTCATGACATTTCTAACATTGCCCACAATTATCAACTTTCTAAGTCTTTCTAAACAGGAGAAATCGCAAAACATAGTCATTTCTTCATTGGCGTCCAAAAACAACGCTTTTTTACACTCCGATCTCCCTTTCTCTTGGAAACAATGACTTACATCAATTCTTTTACATAATTCTTGTTTCTCATGACATTTCTAACATTGCCCACAATTATCAACTTTCTAAGTCTTTCTAAACAGGAGAAATCGCAAAACATAGTCATTTCTTCATTGGCGTCCAAAAACAACGCTTTTTTACACTCCGATCTCCCTTTCTCTTGGAAACAATGACTTACATCAATTCTTTTACATAATTCTTGTTTCTCATGACATTTCTAACATTGCCCACAATTATCAACTTTCTAAGTCTTTCTAAACAGGAGAAATCGCAAAACATAGTCATTTCTTCATTGGCGTCCAAAAACAACGCTTTTTTACACTCCGATCTCCCTTTCTCTTGGAAACAATGACTTACATCAATTCTTTTACATAATTCTTGTTTCTCATGACATTTCTAACATTGCCCACAATTATCAACTTTCTAAGTCTTTCTAAACAGGAGAAATCGCAAAACATAGTCATTTCTTCATTGGCGTCCAAAAACAACGCTTTTTTACACTCCGATCTCCCTTTCTCTTGGAAACAATGACTTACATCAATTCTTTTACATAATTCTTGTTTCTCATGACATTTCTAACATTGCCCACAATTATCAACTTTCTAAGTCTTTCTAAACAGGAGAAATCGCAAAACATAGTCATTTCTTCATTGGCGTCCAAAAACAACGCTTTTTTACACTCCGATCTCCCTTTCTCTTGGAAACAATGACTTACATCAATTCTTTTACATAATTCTTGTTTCTCATGACATTTCTAACATTGCCCACAATTATCAACTTTCTAAGTCTTTCTAAACAGGAGAAATCGCAAAACATAGTCATTTCTTCATTGGCGTCCAAAAACAACGCTTTTTTACACTCCGATCTCCCTTTCTCTTGGAAACAATGACTTACATCAATTCTTTTACATAATTCTTGTTTCTCATGACATTTCTAACATTGCCCACAATTATCAACTTTCTAAGTCTTTCTAAACAGGAGAAATCGCAAAACATAGTCATTTCTTCATTGGCGTCCAAAAACAACGCTTTTTTACACTCCGATCTCCCTTTCTCTTGGAAACAATGACTTACATCAATTCTTTTACATAATTCTTGTTTCTCATGACATTTCTAACATTGCCCACAATTATCAACTTTCTAAGTCTTTCTAAACAGGAGAAATCGCAAAACATAGTCATTTCTTCATTGGCGTCCAAAAACAACGCTTTTTTACACTCCGATCTCCCTTTCTCTTGGAAACAATGACTTACATCAATTCTTTTACATAATTCTTGTTTCTCATGACATTTCTAACATTGCCCACAATTATCAACTTTCTAAGTCTTTCTAAACAGGAGAAATCGCAAAACATAGTCATTTCTTCATTGGCGTCCAAAAACAACGCTTTTTTACACTCCGATCTCCCTTTCTCTTGGAAACAATGACTTACATCAATTCTTTTACATAATTCTTGTTTCTCATGACATTTCTAACATTGCCCACAATTATCAACTTTCTAAGTCTTTCTAAACAGGAGAAATCGCAAAACATAGTCATTTCTTCATTGGCGTCCAAAAACAACGCTTTTTTACACTCCGATCTCCCTTTCTCTTGGAAACAATGACTTACATCAATTCTTTTACATAATTCTTGTTTCTCATGACATTTCTAACATTGCCCACAATTATCAACTTTCTAAGTCTTTCTAAACAGGAGAAATCGCAAAACATAGTCATTTCTTCATTGGCGTCCAAAAACAACGCTTTTTTACACTCCGATCTCCCTTTCTCTTGGAAACAATGACTTACATCAATTCTTTTACATAATTCTTGTTTCTCATGACATTTCTAACATTGCCCACAATTATCAACTTTCTAAGTCTTTCTAAACAGGAGAAATCGCAAAACATAGTCATTTCTTCATTGGCGTCCAAAAACAACGCTTTTTTACACTCCGATCTCCCTTTCTCTTGGAAACAATGACTTACATCAATTCTTTTACATAATTCTTGTTTCTCATGACATTTCTAACATTGCCCACAATTATCAACTTTCTAAGTCTTTCTAAACAGGAGAAATCGCAAAACATAGTCATTTCTTCATTGGCGTCCAAAAACAACGCTTTTTTACACTCCGATCTCCCTTTCTCTTGGAAACAATGACTTACATCAATTCTTTTACATAATTCTTGTTTCTCATGACATTTCTAACATTGCCCACAATTATCAACTTTCTAAGTCTTTCTAAACAGGAGAAATCGCAAAACATAGTCATTTCTTCATTGGCGTCCAAAAACAACGCTTTTTTACACTCCGATCTCCCTTTCTCTTGGAAACAATGACTTACATCAATTCTTTTACATAATTCTTGTTTCTCATGACATTTCTAACATTGCCCACAATTATCAACTTTCTAAGTCTTTCTAAACAGGAGAAATCGCAAAACATAGTCATTTCTTCATTGGCGTCCAAAAACAACGCTTTTTTACACTCCGATCTCCCTTTCTCTTGGAAACAATGACTTACATCAATTCTTTTACATAATTCTTGTTTCTCATGACATTTCTAACATTGCCCACAATTATCAACTTTCTAAGTCTTTCTAAACAGGAGAAATCGCAAAACATAGTCATTTCTTCATTGGCGTCCGAAAAACAACGCTTTTTTACACTCCGATCTCCCTTTCTCTTGGAAACAATGACTTACATCAATTCTTTTACATAATTCTTGTTTCTCATGACATTTCTAACATTGCCCACAATTATCAACTTTCTAAGTCTTTCTAAACAGGAGAAATCGCAAAACATAGTCATTTCTTCATTGGCGTCCAAAAACAACGCTTTTTTACACTCCGATCTCCCTTTCTCTTGGAAACAATGACTTACATCAATTCTTTTACATAATTCTTGTTTCTCATGACATTTCTAACATTGCCCACAATTATCAACTTTCTAAGTCTTTCTAAACAGGAGAAATCGCAAAACATAGTCATTTCTTCATTGGCGTCCAAAAACAACGCTTTTTTACACTCCGATCTCCCTTTCTCTTGGAAACAATGACTTACATCAATTCTTTTACATAATTCTTGTTTCTCATGACATTTCTAACATTGCCCACAATTATCAACTTTCTAAGTCTTTCTAAACAGGAGAAATCGCAAAACATAGTCATTTCTTCATTGGCGTCCAAAAACAACGCTTTTTTACACTCCGATCTCCCTTTCTCTTGGAAACAATGACTTACATCAATTCTTTTACATAATTCTTGTTTCTCATGACATTTCTAACATTGCCCACAATTATCAACTTTCTAAGTCTTTCTAAACAGGAGAAATCGCAAAACATAGTCATTTCTTCATTGGCGTCCAAAAACAACGCTTTTTTACACTCCGATCTCCCTTTCTCTTGGAAACAATGACTTACATCAATTCTTTTACATAATTCTTGTTTCTCATGACATTTCTAACATTGCCCACAATTATCAACTTTCTAAGTCTTTCTAAACAGGAGAAATCGCAAAACATAGTCATTTCTTCATTGGCGTCCAAAAACAACGCTTTTTTACACTCCGATCTCCCTTTCTCTTGGAAACAATGACTTACATCAATTCTTTTACATAATTCTTGTTTCTCATGACATTTCTAACATTGCCCACAATTATCAACTTTCTAAGTCTTTCTAAACAGGAGAAATCGCAAAACATAGTCATTTCTTCATTGGCGTCCAAAAACAACGCTTTTTTACACTCCGATCTCCCTTTCTCTTGGAAACAATGACTTACATCAATTCTTTTACATAATTCTTGTTTCTCATGACATTTCTAACATTGCCCACAATTATCAACTTTCTAAGTCTTTCTAAACAGGAGAAATCGCAAAACATAGTCATTTCTTCATTGGCGTCCAAAAACAACGCTTTTTTACACTCCGATCTCCCTTTCTCTTGGAAACAATGACTTACATCAATTCTTTTACATAATTCTTGTTTCTCATGACATTTCTAACATTGCCCACAATTATCAACTTTCTAAGTCTTTCTAAACAGGAGAAATCGCAAAACATAGTCATTTCTTCATTGGCGTCCAAAAACAACGCTTTTTTACACTCCGATCTCCCTTTCTCTTGGAAACAATGACTTACATCAATTCTTTTACATAATTCTTGTTTCTCATGACATTTCTAACATTGCCCACAATTATCAACTTTCTAAGTCTTTCTAAACAGGAGAAATCGCAAAACATAGTCATTTCTTCATTGGCGTCCAAAAACAACGCTTTTTTACACTCCGATCTCCCTTTCTCTTGGAAACAATGACTTACATCAATTCTTTTACATAATTCTTGTTTCTCATGACATTTCTAACATTGCCCACAATTATCAACTTTCTAAGTCTTTCTAAACAGGAGAAATCGCAAAACATAGTCATTTCTTCATTGGCGTCCAAAAACAACGCTTTTTTACACTCCGATCTCCCTTTCTCTTGGAAACAATGACTTACATCAATTCTTTTACATAATTCTTGTTTCTCATGACATTTCTAACATTGCCCACAATTATCAACTTTCTAAGTCTTTCTAAACAGGAGAAATCGCAAAACATAGTCATTTCTTCATTGGCGTCCAAAAACAACGCTTTTTTACACTCCGATCTCCCTTTCTCTTGGAAACAATGACTTACATCAATTCTTTTACATAATTCTTGTTTCTCATGACATTTCTAACATTGCCCACAATTATCAACTTTCTAAGTCTTTCTAAACAGGAGAAATCGCAAAACATAGTCATTTCTTCATTGGCGTCCAAAAACAACGCTTTTTTACACTCCGATCTCCCTTTCTCTTGGAAACAATGACTTACATCAATTCTTTTACATAATTCTTGTTTCTCATGACATTTCTAACATTGCCCACAATTATCAACTTTCTAAGTCTTTCTAAACAGGAGAAATCGCAAAACATAGTCATTTCTTCATTGGCGTCCAAAAACAACGCTTTTTTACACTCCGATCTCCCTTTCTCTTGGAAACAATGACTTACATCAATTCTTTTACATAATTCTTGTTTCTCATGACATTTCTAACATTGCCCACAATTATCAACTTTCTAAGTCTTTCTAAACAGGAGAAATCGCAAAACATAGTCATTTCTTCATTGGCGTCCAAAAACAACGCTTTTTTACACTCCGATCTCCCTTTCTCTTGGAAACAATGACTTACATCAATTCTTTTACATAATTCTTGTTTCTCATGACATTTCTAACATTGCCCACAATTATCAACTTTCTAAGTCTTTCTAAACAGGAGAAATCGCAAAACATAGTCATTTCTTCATTGGCGTCCAAAAACAACCCTTTTTTACACTCCGATCTCCCTTTCTCTTGGAAACAATGACTTACATCAATTCTTTTACATAATTCTTGTTTCTCATGACATTTCTAACATTGCCCACAATTATCAACTTTCTAAGTCTTTCTAAACAGGAGAAATCGCAAAACATAGTCATTTCTTCATTGGCGTCCAAAAACAACGCTTTTTTACACTCCGATCTCCCTTTCTCTTGGAAACAATGACTTACATCAATTCTTTTACATAATTCTTGTTTCTCATGACATTTCTAACATTGCCCACAATTATCAACTTTCTAAGTCTTTCTAAACAGGAGAAATCGCAAAACATAGTCATTTCTTCATTGGCGTCCAAAAACAACGCTTTTTTACACTCCGATCTCCCTTTCTCTTGGAAACAATGACTTACATCAATTCTTTTACATAATTCTTGTTTCTCATGACATTTCTAACATTGCCCACAATTATCAACTTTCTAAGTCTTTCTAAACAGGAGAAATCGCAAAACATAGTCATTTCTTCATTGGCGTCCAAAAACAACGCTTTTTTACACTCCGATCTCCCTTTCTCTTGGAAACAATGACTTACATCAATTCTTTTACATAATTCTTGTTTCTCATGACATTTCTAACATTGCCCACAATTATCAACTTTCTAAGTCTTTCTAAACAGGAGAAATCGCAAAACATAGTCATTTCTTCATTGGCGTCCAAAAACAACGCTTTTTTACACTCCGATCTCCCTTTCTCTTGGAAACAATGACTTACATCAATTCTTTTACATAATTCTTGTTTCTCATGACATTTCTAACATTGCCCACAATTATCAACTTTCTAAGTCTTTCTAAACAGGAGAAATCGCAAAACATAGTCATTTCTTCATTGGCGTCCAAAAACAACGCTTTTTTACACTCCGATCTCCCTTTCTCTTGGAAACAATGACTTACATCAATTCTTTTACATAATTCTTGTTTCTCATGACATTTCTAACATTGCCCACAATTATCAACTTTCTAAGTCTTTCTAAACAGGAGAAATCGCAAAACATAGTCATTTCTTCATTGGCGTCCAAAAACAACGCTTTTTTACACTCCGATCTCCCTTTCTCTTGGAAACAATGACTTACATCAATTCTTTTACATAATTCTTGTTTCTCATGACATTTCTAACATTGCCCACAATTATCAACTTTCTAAGTCTTTCTAAACAGGAGAAATCGCAAAACATAGTCATTTCTTCATTGGCGTCCAAAAACAACGCTTTTTTACACTCCGATCTCCCTTTCTCTTGGAAACAATGACTTACATCAATTCTTTTACATAATTCTTGTTTCTCATGACATTTCTAACATTGCCCACAATTATCAACTTTCTAAGTCTTTCTAAACAGGAGAAATCGCAAAACATAGTCATTTCTTCATTGGCGTCCAAAAACAACGCTTTTTTACACTCCGATCTCCCTTTCTCTTGGAAACAATGACTTACATCAATTCTTTTACATAATTCTTGTTTCTCATGACATTTCTAACATTGCCCACAATTATCAACTTTCTAAGTCTTTCTAAACAGGAGAAATCGCAAAACATAGTCATTTCTTCATTGGCGTCCAAAAACAACGCTTTTTTACACTCCGATCTCCCTTTCTCTTGGAAACAATGACTTACATCAATTCTTTTACATAATTCTTGTTTCTCATGACATTTCTAACATTGCCCACAATTATCAACTTTCTAAGTCTTTCTAAACAGGAGAAATCGCAAAACATAGTCATTTCTTCATTGGCGTCCAAAAACAACGCTTTTTTACACTCCGATCTCCCTTTCTCTTGGAAACAATGACTTACATCAATTCTTTTACATAATTCTTGTTTCTCATGACATTTCTAACATTGCCCACAATTATCAACTTTCTAAGTCTTTCTAAACAGGAGAAATCGCAAAACATAGTCATTTCTTCATTGGCGTCCAAAAACAACGCTTTTTTACACTCCGATCTCCCTTTCTCTTGGAAACAATGACTTACATCAATTCTTTTACATAATTCTTGTTTCTCATGACATTTCTAACATTGCCCACAATTATCAACTTTCTAAGTCTTTCTAAACAGGAGAAATCGCAAAACATAGTCATTTCTTCATTGGCGTCCAAAAACAACGCTTTTTTACACTCCGATCTCCCTTTCTCTTGGAAACAATGACTTACATCAATTCTTTTACATAATTCTTGTTTCTCATGACATTTCTAACATT
>JAVHZZ010000049.1:705000-710000 GCA_036250195.1 Mixophyes australis
AAGGAAGCAGGAACAAGAGAGAAAAAAAAAAACAAAAACAAACCTATAGCACCTGCAATTCCCAGGTGGTCTCCCATCCAAGTAATTACCAGGCCCAACCCTGCTTAGCTTCCAAGATCAGATGAGATTGGGCTTGTTCATGGTGTGGTTGTAGGTATTGCTTGCCTACTGACCTACATCTCTTATACATCTCAACACCAGCATTGAAGGTAGCAGGAACAAGAGAGAAAAAAAAAACCTACAGCACCTGGTATTCCCAGGTGGTCTCCCATCCAAGTACTAACCAGGCCCGGGCCTGCTTAGCTTCCAAGATCAAACGAGATTGGGCATGTTCAGGGTGGTGTGGCTGTAGGTATTGCTTGCCTACTGACCTACATCTCTTATACATCTCAACACCAGCATTGAAGGTAGCTGGAACAAGAGAGTTAAAAAAAACAAAAAAAAAACCTACAGCACCTGCTATTCCCAGGTGGTCTCCCATCCAAGTACTAACCAGGCCCGGCCCTGCTTAGCTTCCAATATCAGATGAGATTGGGCTTGTTCAGGGTGGTGTGGCTGTAGGTATTGCATGCCTACTGACCTACATCTCTTATACATCATAAAACCAGCATGGAAGGTAGCAGGAACAAGAGAGAAAAAAAACCAAAAAAAACCCAAACCTACAGCACCTGGTATTCCCAGGTGGTCTCTCATCCAATTACTAACCAGGCCCGGCCCTGCTTCGCTTCCCAGATCAGACGAGACTGGGCTTGTTCAGGGTGGTGTGGCTGTAGGTATTGTTTGCTTACTAACCTACTTCTCTTATACATCTCAACACCAGCATTGAAGGAAGCAGGAACAAGAGAGAAAAAAAAACCTACAGCACATTCCCAGGTGGTCTCCCATCAAAGTACTAACCAGATGTATAAGAGAAGTAGGTTAGTAAGCAAACAATACCTACAGCCACACCACCCTGAACAAGCCCAATCTTGTCTGATCTTGGAAGTTAAGCAGGGCCGGGCCTAGATAGTACTTGGATGGGAGACAACCTGGGAATACCAGGTGCTGTAGGTTTTTTTTTTCGTTTTTTTTCTCTCTTGTTCCTGCTTTCTTCAATGCTGGTGTTTAGATGTATAAGAGATGTAGGTCAGTAGGCAAGCAATACCTACAGCCACACCACCCTGAACAAGCCCAATCTCATCTGATCGTGGAAGCTAAGCAGGGTCAGGACTGGTTAGTACTTGGATGGGAGTCCACCTGGGAATACCAGGTGCTGTACATATTTTTTTTTTTAACTTTCTTGTTCCTGCTTCCTTCAATGCTGGTGTTGAGATGTATAAGAGATGTAGGTCAGTAGGCAAGCAATACCTACAGCCACACCACCCTGAACAAGCCCCATCTCATCTGATCGTGAAAGCTAAGCTTGGTCAGGCCTGGTTAGTACTTGGATGGGAGACCACCTGGGAATACCAGGTGTTGTAGGTTTTTTTCTTTCGTTTTTTTTTCTCTCTTGTTCCTGCTTCCTTCAATGCTGGTGTTGAGATGTATAAGAGAAGTAGGTGAGTAAACAAACAATACCTACAGCCACACCACCCTGAACAAGCACAATCTTGTCTGATCTTGGAAGCTAAGCAGGTCCGGGCCTAGTTAGTACTTGAATGGGAGACCACCTGGGAATACCAGGTGCTGTCGGGTTTTTTTTCCGGTTTTTTTCTCTCTTGTTTCTGCTTCCTTCAATGCTGGTGTTTAGATGTATAAGAGATGTAGGTCAGTAGACAAGCAATACCTACATTCAACCACCCTGAACATGCCCAATCTCATCTGATCTTGGAAGCTAAGCAGAGCTGGGTCTGGTTAGTACTTGAATGGGAGAGCTCCTGGGAATACAAGGTGCTGTAGGTTTTTTTTTTCATTTTTTTTTCTCTCTTGTTCCTCCTTCCTTCAATGTTGGTGTTGAGATGTATAAGAGATGTAAGGCAGTAGGTGAGCAATACCTACAGCCACACCGCCCTGAACAAGCCTGATTTTGGAAGCTAAGCAGGCCTGGGCCTGGTTTGTACTTGGGTGGGAGACCACCTGGGAATACCAGGTGCTGTAAGTTTTTTTTTTTTTCTGTTTTTTTTCTATCTTGTTCCTGCTTCCTTCAATGCTGGTGTTGAGATGTATAAAAGATGTTGGTCAGTAGGCAAGCAATACCTACAGCCACACCACCCTGAACATGCCCAATCTCATCTGATCTTGGAAGCTAAGCAGCGCCTGGCCTGGTCAGTTCTTCAATGGGAGACCACCTAGGAATACCAGGTGCTGTAGGTTTGTTTGTTTATGTTTTTTTTTCTCTTGTTCCTGCTTTCTTCAATGCCAATGTTGAGATGTATAAGAGATGTAGGTCAGTAGGCATGCAATACCTACAGCCACACCACCCTAAACAAGCCCAATCTCGTCTGATCTTGGAAGCAAAGCAGGGCCGGGGCTGGTCAGTACCTCGATGGGAGACCACGTAGGAATACCAGGTGCTGTAGGTTTGTTTGTTTATGTTTTTTTTTTCTCTTGTTCCTGCTTTCTTCAATGCCAATGTTGAGATGTATAAGAGATGTAGGTCAGTAGGCATGCAATACCTACAGCCACACCACCCTGAACAAGCCCAATCTCGTCTGATCTTGGAAGCAAAGCAGGGCCGGGGCTGGTCAGTACCTCGATGGGAGACCATCTAGGAATACCAGGTGCTGTATGTTTGTTTGTTTGTTTTTTTTTTTTTTCTCTTGTTCCTGCTTTCTTCAATGCCAATGTTGAGATGTATAAGAGATGTAGGTTAGTATGCAAACAATACTTACAGCCACATCACCCTGAACAAGCCCAATCTCGTCTGATCTTGGAAGCTAAGCAGGGCCAGGCTTAGTTACTACTTCAATGGGAGACCACCCGGGAATACCAGGTGCTGTAGGATTTTTTTTTTTCGTTTTTTTTCCCCTCCTGTTACTGCTTCCTTCATTGCTGGTGTTGAGATGTATAAGAGATGAAGGTCAGTAGGCAAGCAATACCTACAGTCAACCACCCTAATCATGCCCAATCTCGTCTGATCTTGGAAGCGAAGCAGGGCCGGGCTTGATTAGTACTTGGATGGAATGCAACCTGGGAATACCAGGTGCTGTAGGTTTTTTTCTTTCGTTTTTTTTTCTCTCTTGTTCCTGCTTGCTTCAATGCTGGTGTTGAGATGTATAAGAGATGTAGGTTAGTAGGCAATCAATACCTACAGCCACACCACCCTGAACAAGCCCAATCTCGTCTGATCTTGGAAACTAAGCGGGTCTGGGCCTAGTTAGAACTTGGATGGGAGACCACCTGGGAATACCAGGTGCTGTAAGTTTTTTTTTTTCGTTTTTTTTCTCTCTTGTTCCTGCTTCCTTCAATGCTGGTGTTTAAATGTATAAGAGATGTAGGTCAGTAGGCAAGCAATACCTACAGTCAACCACCCTGAACATGCCCAATCTCGTCTGATCTTGGAAGCTAAGCAGGACCGGGCCTAGTTAGTCCTTGAATGGGAGACCACCTGGGAATACCAGGTGCTGTAGGTTTTTTTTTTTGGTTTTTTTTCTCTCTTTTTCCTGCTTCCTTCAATGTTGGTGTTGAGATGTATAAGAGATGTAGGGCAGTAGGTGAGCAATACCTACAGCCACACCACCCTGAACAAGCCTGATTTTGGAAGCTAAGCAGGCCCGGGCCTGGTTTGTATTTGGATGGGAAACCACCTGGGAATACCAGGTGCTGTAGGTTTTTTTTTTTCGGTATTTTTTCTCTCTTGTTCCTGCTTCCTTCAATGCTGGTGTTGAGATGTATAAGAGATGTAGGTCAGTAGGCAAGCAAAACCTATAGCCACACCACCCTGAACAAGCTCTATCTCATCTGATCTTTGAAGCTAAGCAGGTTTGGGCCTGGTAAGTACTTGGTTGGGAGACCACCTGGGAATTCCAGGTGGTGTAGGTTTTTTTTTTCGTTTTTTTTTCTCTCTTTTTCCTGCTTCCTTCAATGCTGGTGTTGAGATGTTTAAGAGATGTAGGTCAGTAGGCAAGCAATACCTACAGCCACACCACCCTGAACAAGCCCGATCTCATCTTATCTTGGAAGCTAAGCAGGGCCAGGCCTGGTTAGTACTTGGATGGGAGACCACCTGGGAATACCAGGTGCTGTATGATTTTTTTTTTCTCGTTTTTTTTTACTTTCTTGTTCCTACTTCCTTTAATGCTGATGTTCAGATGTATAAGAGATGTAGGTTAGTAGGGAAACAATACCTACAGCCACACCACCCTGAACAAGCCCAATCTCGTCTGATCTTGGAAGCTAAGCAGGGCCATACTTGATTAGTACTTCGATGGGAGACAACCTGGGAATACCATGTGCTGTAGGGTATTTTTTTTTCGTTTTTTTTTCTCTCTTTTTCCTGCTTCCTTTAATGCTGATGTTGAGATGTATAAGAGATGTAGGTCAGTAAGAAAGCAATACATACAGCCATACCACCCTGAACAAGCCCAATCTCATCTGATCTTGGAAGCTAAGCAGAGCCGGGCCTGGTAAGTACTTGGATGGGAGACCACCTGGCAATTCCAGGTGCTGTTGGTTTTTTTTTTTGGTTTTTTTAACTCTCTTGTTCCAGCTTCCTTCAATGCTGGTGTTGAGATGTATAAGAGATGTAGGTCAGTAGGCAAGCAAAACCTACTGTCAACCACCCTGAACATGCCCAATCTCATCTGATCTTGGAAGCTAAGCAGGCCCAGGCCTGGTTAGTACTTGGATGGGAGACCACCTGGGAATACCAGGTGCTGTAGGTTTTTTTTTCTCTCTTGTTCCTGCTACCTTCAATGCTGGTGTTGAGATGTATAAGATATGTAGGTCAGTAGGCAAGCAATACCTACAGCCACACCATGAACAAGCCTAATCTCGTCTGATCTTGGAAGCTAAGCAGGGTTGGGCTTGGTAAGTACTTGGATGGGAGACCACCTGGGAATTTCAGGTGCTGTTGGTTTTTT
>JAVHZZ010000049.1:722500-730000 GCA_036250195.1 Mixophyes australis
TAAGAGATGTAGGTTAGTAGGCAAGCAATACCTACAGCCACACCGCCTTGAACAAGCCTGTTCTTGGAAGCTAAGCAGGCCTGGGCCTGGTTAGTACTTGGATGGGAAACCACCTGGGAATACCAGGTGCTATATTTTTTATTTTTTTTTCGTTTTTTTTTCTCTCTTGTTCCTGCTTCCTTCAATGCTGGTGTTGAGATGTATAAGAGATGTAGGTCAGTAGGCAAGCAATACCTACAGCCACACGACCCTGAACAAGCCCAATCTCGTCTGATCTGGGAAGCTAAGCAGGGTCGGGCCTGGTTAGTACTTGCTTGGAAGACCACCTGAGAATACCAGGTGCTGTAGGATTTTTTTTCTCTCTTGTTCCTGCTTCCTTCATTGCTGGTGTTGAGATGTATAAGAGATGTAGGTCAGGAGGCCAGCAATACCTACAGCCACACCACCCTGATCAAGCCCAATCTTGTCTGATCTTGGAAGCTAAGCAGGCCCGGGCCTGGTTAGTACTTGAATGGGAGACCACCTGGGAATACCAGGTGCTGTAGGTTTTTTTTTTTTTCGTTTTTTTTTCTCTTTTGTTCCTGCTTCCTTTAATGCTGGTGTTGAGATGTATAAGAGATGTAGGTCAGTAGGCAAGCAATACCTACAGTAAACCGTCCTGAACATGTCCAATCTCATCTGATCTTGAAAGCTAAGCAGGGCCGGGCCTGGTCAGTATTTCAATTGGAGACCACCTAGGAATACCAGGTGCTGTAGGTTTGTTTTTATTTTCATTTTTTTTTCTCTCTTGTTCCTGCTTTCTTCAATGCCAATGTTGAGATGTATAAGTGATGTAGGTCAGGAGGCCAGCAATACCTACAGCCACACCACCCTGAACAAGCCCAATCTTGTCTGATCTTGGAAGCTAAACAGGACAAGGCCTGGTTAGTACTTGGATGGGAGACCACCTGGCAATACCAGATGCTGTAGGATTTTTTTTCTCTCTTGTTCCTGCTTCCTTCATTGCTGGTGTTGAGATGTATAAGAGATGTAGCTCAGTAGGCAAGCAATACCTACAGTCAACCAACCTGAACATGCCCAATCTCGTCTGATCTTGGAAACTAACCAGGGCCAGGCCTGGTTAGTACTTGGATGGGAGACCACCTGGGAATACCAGGTGCTGTACATGTTTTTTGTTTCTGTTTTTTTTAACTTTCTTGTTCCTGCTTCCTTCAGTGCTGGTGTTGAGATGTATAAGAGATGTAGGTCAGCAGATAAGCAATACCTGCAGCCACACCGCCCTGAACAAGCCCAATCTTTTCTGATCTTGGAAGCTAAGCAGGCCCAGGCCTGGTTAGTATTTGGATGGGAGACCACCTGGGAATACCAGGTGCTGTAGGTTTTTTTTTTTTATTATTATTTTTTTTCTCTCTTGTTCCTGCTACCTTCAATGCTGGTGTTGAGATGTATAAGAGATGTAGGTCATTAGGCAAGCAATACTTACAGTCAACCACCCTGAACATGCCCAATCTCGTCTGATCTTGGAAGCTAAGCAGAGCCGGGCCTGGTTAGTACTTGAATGGGAGACCACCTGGGAATACCAGGTGCCGTAGGTTTTTTTTTCCATTTTTTTTCTCTCTTGTTCCTGCTTCCTTCAATGTTGGTGTTGAGATGTATAAGAGATGTAGGACAGTAGGTAAGCAATACCTACAGCCACACCGCCCTGAACAAGCCTGATTTTGGAAGCTAAGCAGTGCCAGGCCTGGTTAGTACTTGGATGTGGACCACCTGGAAATACCAGGTGCTGTAGGTTTTTTTTTTTCGGTTTTTTTTCTCTTCTGTTCCTGCGTGCTTCAATGCTGGTGTTGAGATGTATAAGAGATGTAGGTCAGTAGGCAAGCAATACCTACAGCCACACCACCCTGAACAAGCCTAATCTCGTCTGATCTGGGAAGCGAAGCAGGGCCGGGCCTGGTTAGTACTTGGATGGGAGACCACCTGGGAATACCAGGTGCTGTAGAATTTTTTTTTCATTTTTTTTCTCTCTTGTTCCTGCTTCCTTTAATGCTGGTGTTGAGATGTATAAGAGATGTAGGTCAGTAATCAAGCAATACCTACAGCCACACCACCCTGAACAAGCCCAATCTCATCTGATCTTGAAAGCTAAGCAGTGCTGGGCCTGGTTAGTACTTGGATGCGAGACCACCTGGGAATACCAGGTGCTGTAGGTATTTTTTTTTGGTTTTTTTCTCTCTTGGTCCTGCTTCCTTCAATGCTGGTGTTGAGATGTATAAGAGATGTAGGTCAGTAGGCAAGCAATAACTACAGCACACCACCCTGAATAAGCCCAATCTTGTCTGATCTTGGAAGCTAAGCAGGGCTGGGAATGGTTTGTACTTGAATGGGAGACCACCTGGGAATACCAGGTGCTGTGGGTTTTTTTTTTCTCTCTTGTTCCTGCTTCCATCAATGCTGGTGTTGAGATGTATAAGAGATGCAGGTCAGTAGACAAGCAATACCTACAATATTTCACCCTGAACATGCCCAATCTCGTCTGATCTTGGAAGCTAACCAGGGCCGGGCCTGGTTAGTACTTGGATGGGAGACCACCTGGGAATACCAGGTGCTGTACATGTTTTTGTTTTCCGTTTTTTTTAACTTTCTTGTTCCTGCTACCTTCAATGTTGGTGTTAAGATGTATAAGAGATGTAGGTCAGTAGGCAAGTAACACTTACAGTCAACCACCCTGAACATGCTCATTCTCGTATGATCTTGGAAGCTAAGCAGGGCCGGGCCTGGTTAGTACTTGAATGGGAGACCACCTGGGAATACCAGGTGCTGTAGTTTTTTTTTTTAGTTTTTTTTCTCTCTTGTTCCTGCTTCCTTCAATTTTGGTTGTTCAGATGTATAAGAGATGTAGAGCAGTAGGTAAACAATACCTACAGCCACACCGCCCTGAACAAGCCTGATTTTGGAAGCTAACCTGTGCCAGGCCTGGTTAGTACATGGATGGGGGACCACCTTGGAATACCAGGTGCTGTAGATTTATTTTTCGGTTTTTTTTCTCTCTTGTTCCTGCTTCCTTCAATGCTGGTGTTGCGATGTATAAGAGATGTAGGTCAGGAGGCAAGCAATACCTACAGTAAACCACAGTGACATGCCCAATCTCTTCTGATCTTGGAAGCTAACCAGGGCCGGGCCTTGTCAGTTCTTCAATGGGAGACCACCTAGGAATACCAGGTGCTGTAGGTTTTTTTTTCTCTCTTGTTCCTGCTTTCTTCAATGCCGGTGTTGAGATGTATAAGAGATGTAGGTCAGTAAGCAAGCAATACCTACAGCCACACCACCCTGAACATGCCCAATCTCATCTGATTTTGGAAGCTAAGCAGGGCAAGGCCTAGTAAGTACTTGGATGGGAGACCACCTGGGAATTCCAGGTGCTGTAGGTATTGCTTGCTTACTGACCTACATCTCTTATACATCTCAACACCGGCATTGAAGAAAGCAGGAACAAGAGAGAAAAAAAAAACTACAGCACCTGGTATTCCTAGGTGGTCTCCCATTGAAGAACTGACCAGGCCCGGCCCTGGTTAGCTTCCAAGATTAGACGAGATTGGGCATGTTCACGGTGGTTTACTGTAGGTATTGTTTACCTACTGCTCTACATCTCTTATACATCTCAACACCAACATTGAAGGAAGCAGGAATAAGAGAGAAAAAAAAAAAACTACAGCACCTGGTATTCCCAGGTGGTCTCCCATTCAAGTACTAACCAGGCCCGGCCCTGCTTAGCTTCCAAGATCATACGAGAATGAGCATGTTCAGGGTGGTTGACTGTAAGTGTTACTTGCCTACTGACCTACATCTCTTATACATCTTAACACCAACATTGAAGGTAGCAGGAACAAGAAAGTTAAAAAAAACGGAAAACAAAAACATGTACAGCGCCTGGTATTCCCAGGTGGTCTCCCATCCAAGTACTAACCAGGCCCGGCCCTGGTTAGCTTCCAAGATCAGACGAGATTGGGCATGTTCAGGGTGAAATATTGTAGGTATTGCTTGTCTACTGACCTGCATCTCTTATACATCTCAACACCAGCATTGATGGAAGCAGGAACAAGAGAGAAAAAAAAAAACCCACAGCACCTGGTATTCCCAGGTGGTCTCCCATTCAAGTACTAACCATTCCCAGCCCTGCTTAGCTTCCAAGATCAGACAAGATTGGGCTTATTCAGGGTGGTGTGCTGTAGTTATTGCTTGCCTACTGACCTACATCTCTTATACATCTCAACACCAGCATTAAAGGAAGCAGGAACAAGAGAGAAAAAAATGAAAAAAAAATTCTACAGCACCTGGTATTCCCAGGTGGTCTCCCATCCAAGTACTAACCAGGCCCCGCCCTGCTTCGCTTCCCAGATCAGACGAGATTAGGCTTGTTCAGGGTGGTGTGGCTGTAGGTATTGCTTGCCTACTGACCTACATCTCTTATACATCTCAACACCAGCATTGAAGCACGCAGGAACAGAAGAGAAAAAAAACCGAAAAAAAAAAAACCTACATCACCTGGTATTTCCAGGTGGTCCACATCCAAGTACTAACCAGGCCTGGCACTGCTTAGCTTCCAAAATCAGGCTTGTTCAGGGCGGTGTGGCTGTAGGTATTGCTTACCTACTGTCCTACATCTCTTATACATCTCAACACCAACATTGAAGGAAGCAGGAACAAGAGAGAAAAAAAATGGAAAAAAAAACCTACGGCACCTGGTATTCCCAGGTGGTTTCCCATTCAAGTACTAACCAGGCCCGGCTCTGCTTAGCTTCCAAGATCAGACGAGATTGGGCATGTTCAGGGTGGTTGACTGTAAGTATTGCTTGCCTATTGACCTACATCTCTTATACATCTCAACACCAGCATTGAAGGTAGCAGGAACAAGAGAGAAAAAAATAAATAAAAAAAAAAAAAAACCTACAGCACCTGGTATTCCCAGGTGGTCTCCCATCCAAGTACTAACCATGCCTGGGCCTGCTTAGCTTCCAAGATCAGAAAAGATTGGGCTTGTTCAGGGCGGTGTGGCTGCAGGTATTGCTTACCTGCTGACCTACATCTCTTATACATCTCAACACCAGCACTGAAGGAAGCAGGAACAAGAAAGTTAAAAAAAACAGAAACAAAAAACATGTACAGCACCTGGTATTCCCAGGTGGTCTCCCATCCAAGTACTAACCAGGCCTGGCCCTGGTTAGTTTCCAAGATCAGACGAGAATGGGCATGTTCAGGGTGGAATACTGTAGGTATTGCTTATCTACTGACCTGCATCTCTTATACATCTCAACACCAGCATTGATGGAAGCAGGAACAAGAGAGAAAAAAAAGAACCCACAGCACCTGGTATTCCCAGGTGGTCTCCCATTCAAGTACTAACCATTCCCAGCCCTGCTTAGCTTCCAAGATCAGACAAGATCCGGCTTATTCAGGGTGGTGTGCTGTAGTTATTGCTTGCCTACTGACCTACATCTCTTATACATCTCAACACCAGCATTGAAGGAAGAAGGAACAAGAGAGAAAAAAACCTAAAAAAAAAAACCTACAGCACCTGGTATTCCCAGGTGGTCTCCCATCCAAGTACTAACCAGGCCCAGCCCTGCAAAGCTTCCAAGATCGGATGAGATCGGGCTTGTTCAGGGTGGTGTGGCTGTAGGTATTGCTTGCCTACTGACCTACATCTCTTATACATCTCAACACCAGCAATGAAGGAAGCAGGAACAAGAGAGAAAAAAAATCCTACAGCACCTGGTATTGCCAGGTGGTCTCCCATCCAAGTACTAACCAGGCCTGGTCCTGTTTAGCTTCCAAGATCAGACAAGATTGGGCTTGTTCAGGGTGGTGTGGCTGTAGGTATTGCTGGCCTCCTGACCTACATCGCTTATACATCTCAACATTGGCATTGAAGAAAGCAATAACAAGAGAGAAAAAAAAATGAAAATAAAAACAAACCTACAGCACCTGGTATTGCTAGGTGGTCTCCAATTGAAGTACTGACCAGGCCAGGCCCTGCTTAGCTTTCAAGATCAGATGAGATTGGACATGTTCAGGACGGTTTACTGTAGGTATTGCTTGCCTACTGACCTACATCTCTTAAACATCTCAACACCAGTATTAAAGGAAGCAGGAACAAGAGAGAAAAAAAATGAAAAAAAAATGTACAGCACCTGGTATTCCCAGGTCGTCTCCCATCCAAGTACTAACCAGGCCCGACCCTGCTTCGCTTCCCAGATCAGACGAGATTGGGCTTGTTCAGGGTCGTGTGGCTGTAGGTATTGCTTGCCCACTGACCTACATCTCTTATACATCTTAACACCAGCATTGAAGGAAGCAGGAACAAGAGAGAAAAAATACCGAAAAAAAAAAAACTACAGCACCTGGTATTCTCAGGTGGTCTTCCATGCAAGTACTAACCAGGCCCAGCCCTGCTTAGCTTCCAAATTCAGACGAGATTGGGCTTGTTCAGGGTGGTGTGGCTATAGGTATTGCTTGCCTACTGACCTACATCTCTTATACATCTCAACACCAGCATTGAAGGAAGCAGGAACAAGAGAGAAAAAAAAACGAAAAAAAAAAAAAAATGTAGCACCTGGTATTCCCAGGTGGTTTCCCATCCAAACACTAACCAAGCCCAGGCCTGCTTAGCTTCCAAGAACAGGCTTGTTCAGGGCGGTGTGGTTGTAGGTATTGCTTGCCTACTAACCTACATCTCTTATACATCTCAACACCAACATTGAAGGAAGCAGGAACAAGAGAGAAAAAAAAACCTACAGAACCTGGTATTCCCAGGTGGTCTCCCATTCAAGTACTAACCAGGCCCGGCCCTGCTTTGCTTCCAAGATCAGACGAGATTGGGCATGTTCAGGGTGGTTGACTGTAGGTATTGCTTGCCTACTGAGCTACATCTCTTATACATCTCAACACCAGCAATGAAGGAAGCAGGAACAAGAGAGAAAAAAAATCCTACAGCATCTGGTATTGCCAGGTGGTCTCCCATCCAACTACTAACCAGGCCTTGTCCTGTTCAGCTTCCAAGATCAGACAAGATTGGGCTTGTTCAGGGTGGTGTGGCTGTAGGTATTGCTGGCCTCTTGACCTACATCGCTTATACATCTCAACATTGGCATTGAAGAAAGCAGGAACAAGAGAGAAAAAAAAATGAAAAAAAAAACAAACCTACAGCACCTGGTATTCCTAGGTGGTCTCCAATTGAAGTACTGACCAGGCCCGGCCCTGCTTAGCTTTCAAGATCAGATGAGATTGGACATGTTCAGGACGGTTTACTGTAGGTATTGCTTGCCTACTGACCTACATCTCTTATACATCTCAACACCAGCATTAAAGGAAGCAGGAACAAAAGAGAAAAAAAAACGAAAAAAAAAAAAACCTACAGCACCTGGTATTCCCAGGTGGTCTCCCATTTAAGTACTAACCAGGCCCGGGCCTGCTTAGCTTTCAAGATCAGATGAGATTGGACAT
>JAVHZZ010000049.1:735000-742500 GCA_036250195.1 Mixophyes australis
GTAGGTATTGCTTGCCTACTGACCAACATCTCTTATACATCTCAACACCAGCATTGAAGGAAGCAGGAACAAGAGAGAAAAAAAAACAAAATAAAAAATCATCTACAGCACCTGATATTCCCAGGTGGTCTCCCATCCAAGTACTAACCAGGCCTGGCTCTGCTTAGCTTTCAAGATCAGACGAGATTGGGCTTATTCAGGGTGGTGTGGCTGTAGGTACTGCTTTCCTACTGACCTACATCTCTTATACATCTCAACACCGGCATTGAAGGAAGCAGGAACAAGAGAGAAAAAATACCGAAAAAAAAAAACCTACAGCACCTGGTATTCCCAGGTGGTTTCCCATCCAAATAGAAACCAGGCCCGGGCCTGCTTAGCTTCCAAAATCAGGCTTGTTCAGGGCGGTGTGGCTGTAGGTAATGCTCACCTACTGCCCTACATCTCTTATACATCTCAACACCAACATTGAAGGAAGCAGGAACAAGAGAGAAAAAAAAAACAAAAAAAAAAACCTACAGAACCTGGTATTCCCAGGTGGTCTCCCATTCAAGTACTAACCAGGCCCGGCCCTGCTTTGCTTCCAAGATCAGACGAGACTGGGCATGTTTAGGTTGGTTGACTGTAGGTATTGCTTGCCTACTGAGCTACATCTCTTATACATCTCAACACCAGCAATGAAGGAAGCAGGAACAAGAGAGAAAAAAAATCCTACAGCATCTGGTATTGCCAGGTGGTCTCCCATCCAAGTACTAACCAGGCCTTGTCCTGTTTAGCTTCCAAGATCAGACAAGATTGGGCTTGTTCAGGATGGTGTGGCTGTAGGTATTGCTGGCCTCCTGACCTACATCGCTTATACATCTCAACATTGACATTGAAGAAAGCAGGAACAAGAGAGAAAAAAAAATGAAAATAAAAACAAACCTACACCACCTGGTATTCCTAGGTGGTCTCCAATTGAAAAACTGACCAGGCCCGGCCCTGCTTAGCTTTCAAGACCAGATGAGATTGGACATGTTCAGGACGGTTTACTGTAGGTATTGCTTGCCTACTGACCTACATCTCTTATACATCTCAACACCAGCATTAAAGGAAGCAGGAAGAAAAGAGAAAAAAAAACGAAAAAAAAAAAAAAAACCTACAGCACCTGGTATTCCCAGGTGGTCTCCCATTCAAGTACTAACCAGGCCCAGGCCTGCTTAGCTTCCAAGATCAGACAAGATTGGGCTTGTTCAGGGTGGTGTGGCTGTAGGTATTGCTGGCCTCCTGACCTACATCTCTTATACATCTCAACACCAGCAATGAAGGAAGCAGGAACAAGAGAGAAAAAAAATCCTACAGCACCTGGTATTCCCAGGTGGTCTCCCATCCAAGTACTAACCAGGCCTGGTACTGTTTAGCTTCCAAGATCAGACAAGATTGGGCTTGTTCAGGGTGGTGTGGCTGTAGGTATTGCTGGCCTCTTGACCTACATCGCTTATACATCTCAACATTGGCATTGAAGAAAGTAGGAACAAGAGAGAAAAAAAAATGAAAATAAAAACAAACCTACAGCACCTGGTATTCCTAGGTGGTCTCCAATTGAAGTACTGACCAGGCCCGGCCCTGCTTAGCTTTCAAGATCAGATGAGATTGGACATGTTCAGGACGGTTTACTGTAGGTATTGCTTGCCTACTGACCTACATCTCTTATACATCTCAACACCAGCATTGAAGGAAGCAGGAACAAGAGAGAAAAAAAAATGAAAAAAAAATCCTACAGCACCTGGTATTCCCAGGTGGTCTCCTATCCAAGTACTAACCAGGCCCGACCCTGCTTAGCTTCCCAGATCAGACGAGATTGGGCTTGTTCAGGGTCGTGTGGCTGTAGGTATTGCTTGCCTACTGACCTACATCTCTTATACATCTTAACACCAGCATTGAAGGAAGCAGGAACAAGAGAGAAAAAATACCGAAAAAAAAAAACCTACAGCACCTGGTATTCTCAGGTGGTCTTCCATGCAAGTACTAACCAGGCCCGACCCTGCTTAGCTTCCAAATTCAGATGAGATTGGGCTTGTTCAGGGTGGTGTGGCTGTAGGTATTGCTTGCCTACTGACCTACATCTCTTATACATCTCAACACCAGCATTGAAGGAAGCAGGAACAAGAGAGAAAAAAAAACGAAAAAAAAAAAAAAAAATATAGCACCTGGTATTCCCAGGTGGTTTCCCATCCAAATACTAACCAAGCCCAGGCCTGCTTAGCTTCCAAGAACATGCTTGTTCAGGGCGGTGTGGTTGTAGGTATTGCTTGCCTACTAACCTACATCTCTTATACATCTCAACACCAACATTGAAGGAAGCAGGAACAAGAGAGAAAAAAACCCCCCCAAAAAAAACCTACAGAACCTGGTATTCCCAGGTGGTCTCCCATTCAAGTACTAACCAGGCCCGGCCCTGCTTTGCTTCCAAGATCAGACGAGATTGAGCATGTTCAGGGTGGTTGACTGTAGGTATTGCTTGCCTACTGACCTACATCTCTTATACATCTCAACACCAGCATTGAAGGAAGCAGGAACAAGAGAGAAAAAATACCGAAAAAAAAAAACCTACAGCACCTGGTATTCCCAGGTGGTTTCCCATCCAAATAGGAACCAGGCCCGGGCCTGCTTAGCTTCCAAAATCAGGCTTGTTCAGGGCGGTGTGGCTGTAGGTAATGCTCACCTACTGCCCTACATCTCTTATGCATCTCAACACCAACATTGAAGGAAGCAGGAACAAGAGAGAAAAAAAAAAGAAAAAAAAAACATACAGCACCTGGTATTCCCAGGTTGTCTCCCATCCAAGTACTAATCAAGCCCAGCCCTGCTTCGCTTCCAAGATCAGATGAGATTGGGCTTGTTCAGGGTGGTTGACTGTAGGTATTGCTTGCCTACTGACCTACATCTCTTATACATCTCAACACCAACATTGAAGGAAGCAGGAACAAGAGAGAAAAAAAAATGAAAAAAAAAACATACAGCACCTGGTATTCCCAGGTGGTCTCCCATTCAAAGACTAACTAGGCCCGGCCCTGCTTAGCTTCCAAGATCAGACGAGATTGTGCATGTTCAGGGTGGTTGACTGTAGGTATTGCTTGTCTGCTGACCTACATCTCTTATACATCTAAACACCAGCAGTGAAGGAAGCAGGAACAAGAGAGAAAAAAAACGAAAAAAAAAAAACTACAGCACCTGGTATTCCCAGGTGGTCTCCCATCCAAGTACTAACTAGGCCCGGCCCTGCAGGGCTTCCAAGATCAGACGAGATTGGGCTTGTTCAGGGTGGTGTGGCTGTAGGTATTGTTTGCCTACTGACTTACATCTCTTATACATCTCAACACCAGCATTGAAGGAAGCAGGAACAAGAGAGAAAAAAAAACGAAAGAAAAAAACCTACAGCACCTGGTATTCCCAGGTTGTCTCCCATCCAAGTACTAATCAAGCCCAGCCCTGCTTCGCTTCCAAGATCAGATGAGATTGGGCTTGTTCAGGGTGGTTGACTGTAGGTATTGCTTGCCTACTGACCTACATCTCTTATACATCTCAACACCAGCATTGAAGGAAGCAGGAACAAGAGAGAAAAAAAAACGAAAGAAAAAAGCCTACAGCACCTGGTATTCCCAGGTGTTCTCCCATCAAAGTACTAACCAGGCCCGGCCCTGCTTATCTTCCAAGATCAGATAAGATTGGGCTTGTTCAGGGTGGTTGACTGTAGGTATTGCTTGCCTACTGACCTACATCTCTTATACATCTCAACACCAGCATTGAAGGAAGCAGGAACAAGAGAGAAAAAAAACGAAAAAAAAAAAATCTACAGCACCTGGTATTTCCAGGTGGTCTCCCATCCAAGTACAAACCAGGCACAGGCCTGCTTAGCTTCCAAAGTCAAGCTTGTTCAGGGCTGTGTGGCTGTAGGTATTGCTTTCCTACTGCCCTACATCTCTTATACATCTCAACACCAACATTGAAGGAAGCAGGAACAAGAGAGAAAAAAAAACGAAAAAAAAAAAACCTACAGCACTTGGTATTCCCAGGTGGTCTCCCATTCAAGTACTAACCAGGCCCGGCCCTGCTTAGCTTCCAAGATCAGACGAGACTGGGCATGTTCAGTGTGAAATACTGTAGGTATTGCTAGTCTACTGACCTACATCTTTTATACATCTCAATACCAGCATTGATGGAAGCAGGAACAAAAGAGAAAAAAAAAACCCCACAGCACCTGGTATTCCCAGGTGGTCTCCCATTCAAGTACTAACCATTCCCAGCCCTGCTTAGCTTCCAAGATCAGACAAGATTGGGTTTATTCAGGGTGGTGTGCTGTAGTTATTGATTGCGTACTGACATACATCTCTTATACATCTCAACACCAGCATTGAAGGAAGCAGGAACAAGAGAGAAAAAAAACTAAAAAAAAAACCTACAGCACCTGGTATTCCGAGGTGGTCTCCCATCCAAGTACTAACCAGGCCCGGCCCTGCTTAGCTTCCAAGATCAGATGAGATTGGGCTTGTTCAGGGTGGTGTGGCTGTAGGTGTTGCTTGCTTACTGACCTACATCTCTTATACATCTCAACACCAGCATTGAAGGTAGCAGGAACAAGAGAGAAAAAATAATGAAAAAAAAAACCTACAGCACCTGGTATTCCAAGGTGGTCCCCCATCCAAGTACTAACCAGGCCTGGCACTGCTTAGCTTCCAAAATCAGGCTTGTTCAGGGCGGTGTGGCTGTAGGTATTGTTTACCTACTGCCCTACATCTCTTATACATCTCAACACCGGCATTGAAGAAAGCAGGAACAAGAGAGAAAAAAAAAACTACAGCACCTGGTATTCCTAGGTGGTCTCCCATCGAAGAACTGAGCAGGCCCGGCCCTGGTTAGCTTCCAAGATCAGATGAGATTGGGCATGTTCTGTGCGGTTTACTGTAGGTATTGCTTGCCTCATGACCTACATCTCTTATACATCTCAACAACAGCATTGAAGGATGCAGGAACAAGAGAGAAAAAAAACCGAAAAAAAAATCTATAGCACCTGGTATTCCAAGGTGGTCCCCCATCCAAGTACTAACCAGGCCTGGCACTGCTTAGCTTCCAAAATCAGGCTTGTTCAGGGTGGTGTGGCTGTAGGTATTGTTTACTACTGCCCTACATCTCTTATACATCTCAACACATACATTGAAGGAAGCAGGAACAAGAGAGAAAAAAAAAATTTTTTTACAGCACCTGGTATTCCCAGGTGGTCTCCCATTCAAGTACTAACCAGGCGCGGCCCTGCTTAGCTTCCAAGATCAGATGAGAATGGGCATGTTCAGGGTGGTTGACTGTAAGTATTGCTTGTCTACTGACCTACATCTCTTATACATCTTAACACCAGCATTGAAGGTAGCAGGAACAAGAGAGAACAAAAAACGAATAAAAAAAAAACCTACAGCACCTGGTATTCCCAGGTGGTCTCCCATCCAAGTACTAACTAGGCCCTGCCCTGCTTAGCTTCCAAGATCAGACGAGATTGGGCTTGTTCAGGGTGGTGTGGCTGTAGGTATTGTTTGCCTACTAACCTAAATCTCTTATACATCTCAACACCAGCATTGAAGCAAGCAGGAACAAGAGAGAAAAAAAAACGAAAGAAAAAAACCTACAGCACCTGGTATTCCCAGCTTGTATCCCATCCAAGTACTAATCAAGCCCGGCCCTGCTTCGCTTACAAGATCAGACGAGATTGGGCTTGTTCAGGGTTGTGTGGCTGTAGGTATTGTTTGCCTACTAACCTACATCTCTTATACATCTCAACACCAGCAATGAAGGAAGCAGGAACAAGAGGGAAAAAAAACAGAAAAAAAAAAAACCTACAGCACCTGGAATTCCCAGGTGTTCTCCCATCCAAGTACTTACCAGGCCCAACCTTGCTTAGCTTCCAAGATCAGACGAGATAGAGCTTGTTCAGGGTGGTGTGGCTGTAGGTATTGCTTTCCTGCTGACCTACATCTCTTATACATCTCAACACCAACATTAAAGGAAGCAGGAACAAGAGAGTTAAAAAAACAGAAAAAAAAAACCTACAACACCTGGTATTCCCAGGTGATCTCCCATCCAAGTACTAACCAGGCCTGGCACTGCTTAGTTTCCAAAATCAGGCTTGTTCAGGGCGGTGTGGCTGTAGATATTGTTTACCTACTGCCCTACATCTCTTATACTTCTCAACACCGGCATTGAAGAAAGCAGGAACAAGAGAGAAAAAATAAACGAAAAAAAAAAAACCTACAGTACTAATCAAGCCCGGCCCTGCTTAGCTTCCAAGATCAGACGAGATTGGGCTTGTTCAGGGTGGTTGACAGTAGGTATTGCTTGCCTCCTGACCTACATCCCTTATACATCTAAACACCAGCATTGAAGGTAGCAGGAACAAGAGAGAAAAAAAACGGAAAAAAAAACCTACAGCACCTGGTATTCCTAGGTGGTCTCCCATCGAAGTACTGACCAGGTCCGGCCCTGGTTAGCTTCCAAGATCAGATGAGATTGGGCTTGTTCAGAGCGGTGTGGCTGCAGGTATTGCTTACCTGCTGACCTACATCTCTTATACATCTCAACACCAGCATTGAAGGAAGCAGGAACAAGAGAGAAAAAAAAACGAAAAAAAAAAACCTACAGCACCTGGAATTCCCAGTTGGTCTCCCATCCAAGTACTTACCAGGCCCAACCCTCCTTAGCTTCCAAGATCAGACAAGATTGGGCTTGTTCATGGTGGTGTGGCTGTAGGTAATTTTTGCCTACTGACCTACATCTCTTATACATCTCAACACCAGCATTGAAGGTAGCAGGAACAAGAGAGAAAATAAAACGAAAAAAAAAAACCTACAGCACCTGGTATTCCCAGGTGGTCTCCCATCCAAATACTAACCAGGCCCGGGCCTGCTTAACTACCAAGATCAGACGAGATTGGGCTTGTTCAGGGCGATGTGGCTGTAGGTATTGCTTACCTGCTGACCTACATCTCTTATACATCTCAACACCAACATTGAAGGAAGCAGGAAAATGAGAGATAAAAAAACAAAAACAAAAAAAAACTTACAGCACCTGGTATTCCCAGGTGGTCTCCCATTGAAGTACTGACCATGCCCGGTCCTGCTTAGCTTCCAAGATCAAACAAGATTGATCTTGTTTAGGGTGGTGCGGCTGTAGGTATTACATGCCTACTGACCTACATCTCTTATACATCTTAGCTTCCAAGATCAGATGAGATTGTGCTTGTTCAGGGTGGTGTGGCTGTAGGTATTGCTTGTTTACTGACCTACATCTCTTATACATCTCAACACCAGCATTGAAGGAAGCAGGAACAAGAGAGAAAAAAAACCGAAAAAAAAAACCTACAGCACCTGGAATTCCCAGGTGTTCTCCCATCCAAGTACTTACCAGGCCCAGCCCTGCTTAACTTCCAAGATCAGACGAGACAAAGCTTGTTCAGGGTGGTGTGGCTGTAGGTATTGC
>JAVHZZ010000049.1:752500-757500 GCA_036250195.1 Mixophyes australis
GCATTGAAGGAAGCAGGAACAAGAAAGTTAAAAAAAATGGGAAAAAAAAATGTACAGCACCTGGTATTCCCAGGTGGTCTCCCATCCAAGTACTAACCAGGCCCGGCTCTGGTTAGCTTCCAAAAGCAGGCTTGTTCAGGGCGGTGTGGCTGTAGGTATTGCTTACCTACTGTCCTACATATCTTATACATCTCAACACCAACATTGAAGGAAGCAGGAACAAGAGAGAAAAAAAAACGAAAAAAAAATCCTACAGCACTTGGTATTCCCAGGTGGTCTCCCATTCAAGTACTAACCAGGCCCGGCTCTGCTTAGCTTCCAAGATCAGATGAGATTGGGCTTTTTCAGGGTAGTGTGGCTGTAGGTTTCTCTTGCTCAGAAAGACTTAGAAAGTTGATAATTGTGGGCAATGTTAGAAATGTCATGAGAAACAAGAATTATGTAAAAGAATTGATGTAAGTCATTGTTTCCAAGAGAAAGGGAGACAGGAGTGTAAAAAAGCGTTGTTTTTGGACGGCAATGAAGAAATGACTATGTTTTGCGATTTCTCCTGCTCAGAAAGACTTAGAAAGTTGATAATTGTGGGCAATGTTAGAAATGTCATGAGAAACAAGAATTATGTAAAAGAATTGATGTAAGTTATTGTTTCCAAGAGAAAGGGAGACAGGAGTGTAAAAAAGCGTTGTTTTTGGACGGCAATGAAGAAATGACTATGTTTTGCGATCTAACATTGCCCACAATTATCAACTTTCTAAGTCTTTCTGAGCAAGAGAAATCGCAAAACAGTCATTTCTTCATTGCCGTCCAAAAACAACGCTTTTTTACACTCCGGTCTCCCTTTCTCTTGGAAACAATGACTTACATCAATTCTTTTACATAATTCATGTTTCTCATGACATTTGTAACATTGCCCACAATTATCAACTTTCTAAGTCTTTCTGAGCAGGAGAAATCGCAAAACAGTCATTTCTTCATTGCCGTCCAAAAACAACGCTTTTTTACACTCCTGTCTCCCTTTCTCTTGGAAACAATGACTTACATCAATTCTTTTACATAATTCTTGTTTCTCATGACATTTCTTACATTGCCCACAATTATCAACTTTCTAAGTCTTTCTGAGGAGGAGAAATCGCAAAACATAGTCATTTCTTCATTGCCGTCCAAAAACAACGCTTTTTTACACTCCTGTCTCCCTTTCTCTTGGAAACAATGACTTACATCAATTCTTTTACATAATTCTTGTTTCTCATGACATTTCTAACATTGCCCACAATTATCAACTTTCTAAGTCTTTCTGTGCAAGAGAAATCGCAAAACAGTCATTTCTTCATTGCCGTCCAAAAACAACGCTTTTTTACACTCCGGTCTCCCTTTCTCCTATTTTACATAATTCTTGTTTCTCATGACATTTCTAACATTTCCCACAATTATCAACTTTCTAAGTCTTTCTGAGCAGGAGAAATCGCAAAACATAGTCATTTCTTCATTGCCGTCCAAAAACAACGCTTTTTTACACTCCTGTCTCCCTTTCTCTTGGAAACAATGACTTACATCAATTCTTTTACATAATTCTTGTTTCTCATGACATTTCTAACATTGCCCACAATTATCAACTTTCTAAGTCTTTCTGAGCAAGAGAAACCTACAGCCCCACTACCCTGAAAAAGCCCAATCTCATCTGATCTTGGAAGCTAAGCAGAGCCGGGCCTGGTTAGTACTTGAATGGGAGACCACCTGGGAATACCAAGTGCTGTAGGTTTTTTTTTTCGTTTTTTTTTTCTCTCTTGTTCCTGCTTCCTTCAATGTTGGTGTTGAGATGTATAAGATATGTAAGACAGTAGGTAAGCAATACCTACAGCCACACCGCCCTGAACAAGCCTGCTTTTGGAAGCTAACCAGAGCCGGGCCTGGTTAGTACTTGGATGGGAGACCACCTGGGAATACCAGGTGCTGTACATTTTTTTTTCCCGTTTTTTTTAACTTTCTTGTTCCTGCTTCCTTCAATGCTGGTGTTGAGATGTATAAGAGATGTAGGTCAGTAAGCAAACAATACCTACAGCCACACCACCCTGAACAAGCCCAATCTCATCTGATCTTGGAAGCTAAGCAGGGCCGGGCCTGGTTAGTACTTTGATGGGAGACCACCTGGGAATGTGCTGTAGGGTTTTTTTTCTCTCTTGTTCCTGCTTCCTTCAATGCTGGTGTTGAGATGTATAAGAGATGTAGGTCAGGAGGCAAGCAATACCTACCGTAAACCATCCTGAACATGCCCAATCTCATCTGATCTTGGAAGCTAACCAGGGCCAGGCCTGGTTAGTACTTGCATGGGAGACCACCTGGGAATACCAGGTGCTGTAGATTTTTTTTTTTTTCGTTTTTTTTTCTCTCTTGTTCCTGCTTCCTTCAATGCTGGTGTTGAGATGTATAAGAGATGTAGGTCAGTAAGCAAGCAATACCTACAGCCACACCACCCTGAACAAGCACAATCTCATCTGATCTTGGAAGCTAAGCAGGGTCAGGCCTGGTTAGTACTTGGATGGGAGACCACCTGGGAATACCAGGTGCTGTACATTATTTTTTTTTTTCGTTTTTTTTAACTTTCTTGTTCCTGCTTCCTTCAATGCTGGTGTTGAGATGTATAAGAGCTGTAGGTCAGTAGGCAAGCAATACCTACAGTCAACCACCCTGAACAAGCCCAATCTCGTCTGATCTTGGAAGCTAAGCAGGGCCGGGTTTAATTAGTACTTGGATGTGAGACAACCTGGGAATACCAGGTGCTGTAGGTTTTTTTCTTTCGTTTTTTTTTCTCTCTTACTTCAATGCTGGTGTTGAGATGTATAAGAGAAGTAGGTTAGTAGGCAAACAATACCTACAGCCACACCACCCTGAACAAGCCCAATCTCGTCTGATCTTGGAAGCTAAGCAGGTCCAGGCCTAGTTAGTACTTGAATGGGAGACCACCTGGGAATACCAGGTGCTGTTGGTTTTTTTTTTTCGTTTTTTTTCTCTCTTGTTTCTGCTTCCTTCAATGCTGGTGTTTAGATGTATAAGAGATGTAGGTCAGTAGGCAAGCAGTACCTACAGTCAACCACACTGAACATGCCCAATCTCGTCTGATCTTGGAAGCTAAGCAGGGCTGGGCCTGGTTATTACTTGAATGGGAGACCACCTGGGAATACCAGGTGCTGTAGGTTTTTTTTTTTTTGGTATTTATTCTCTCTTGTTTCTGCTTCCTTCAATGCTGGTGTTGAGATGTATAAGAGATGTTGGTCAGTAGGCAAGCAATACCTACAGCCACACCACCCTGAACAAGCTCTATCTCGTCTGATCTTGGAAGCTAAGCAGGGCTGGGCCTGGTAAGTATTTGGATGGGAGAACACCTGGGAATTCCAGGTGCTGTAGGTTTGTTTTTTTTGGTTTTTTTTCTCTCTTGTTCCTGCTTCCTTCAATGCTGGTGTTGAGATGTATAAGAGATGTAGGTCAGTAAGCAAGCAATACCTACAGCCACACCACCCTGAACAAGCCCAATCTCATCTGATCTTGGAAGCTAAGCAGGGTCAGGCCTGGTTAGTACTTGGATAGGAGACCACCTGGGAATACCAGGTGCTGTACATTTTTTTTCGTTTTTTTAACTTTCTTTTTCCTGCTTCCTTCAATGCTGGTGTTGAGATGTATAAGAGATGTAGGTCAATAGGCAAGCAATACCTACAGCCACACCACCCTGAACAAGCCTGATCTTGGAAGCTAAGCAGTGCCAGGCTTGGTTAGTACTTGGATGGGGGACCACCTGGGAATACCAGGTGCTGTAGGTTTTTTTTTTTTCGGTTTTTTTTCTCTCTTGTGCCTGCGTGCTTCAATGCTGGTGTTAAGATGTATAAGAGATGTAGGTCAGTAGGCAAACAATACCTACAGCCACACCACCCTGAACAAGCCCAATCTCGTCTGATCTTGGAAGCTAAGCAGAGCTGGGCCTGGTTAGTACTTTGATAAGAGACCACCTGGGAATGTGCTGTAGGTTTTTTTTTTCTCTCTTGTTCTTGCTTTCTTCAATGCCGGTGTTGAGATGTATAAGAAATGTAGGTCAGTAGACATATAATACATACAGCCGCACCACCCTGAGCAAGATCAATCTTGTTTGATCTTGGAAGCTAAGCAGGACCGGGCATGGTCAGTACTTCAATGGGAGACCACCTGGGAATACCAGGTGCTGTAGGTTTGTTTTTTTGTCTCTCATTTTCCTGCTTCCTTCAATGTTGGTGTTGAGATGTATAAGAGATGTAGGTCAGCAGGTAAGCAATACCTACAGCCACACCACAATGAACAAGCCTAATCTCATCTGATCTTGGTAGTTAAGCAGACCCGGGCCTGGTTAGTACTTTGATGGAAGACCACCTGGGAATACCAGGTGCTGTAGGTTTTTTTTTTTCGTTTTATTTTCTCTCTTGTTTCTGCTACCTTCAATGCTGGTGTTGAGATGTATAAGAGATGTAGGTCAGTAGGCAAGCAATACCTACAGCCACACCACCATGCACAAGCCCAATCTCGTCTGATCTTGGAAGTTAAGCAGGGTTGGGCCAGGTAAGTACTTGGATAGGAGACCAACTGGGAATTCCAGGTGCTGTAGGCTTTTTTTTTTTTTTCTCTCTTGTTCCTGCTTCCTTTAATGCTGGTGTTGAGATGTATAAGAGATGTAGGTCAGTAGGCAAGCAATACCTACAGCCCCACCACCCTGAACAAGCCCAATCTCATCTGATCTTGGAAGCTAAGCAGGGCCAGGCCTGGTTAGTACTTGGATGGGAGACCACCTGGGAATACCAGGTGCTGTAGGTTTTTTTTTTCTGTTTTTTTAACTCTCTTGTTCCTGCTTCCTTTAATGTTGGTGTTGAGATGTATAAGAGATGTAGGTCAGCAGGTAAGCAATACCTACAGCCACACCACCCTGAACAAGCTCTATCTCGTCTGATCTTGGAAGCTAAGCAGGGTTGGGCCTGGTAAGTACT
>JAVHZZ010000049.1:785000-787500 GCA_036250195.1 Mixophyes australis
TGGGAGACCACCTGGGAATACCAGGTGCTGTAGAATTTTTTTTTCATTTTTTTCTCTCTTGTTCCTGCTTCCTTTAATGCTGGTGTTGAGATGTATAAGAGATGTTGGTCAGTAGGCAAGCAATACCTACAGCCACACCGCCCTGAGCAAGCCTGATTTTGGAAGCTAAGCAGGCCCGGGCCTGGTTTCTATTTGGATGGGAAACCACCTGGGAATACCAGGTGCTGTAGGTTTTTTTTTTTTCGGTATTTTTTCTCTCTTGTTCCTGCTTCCTTCAATGCCGGTGTTGAGATGTATAAGAGATGTAGGTCAGTAGGAAAGCAGTACTTACAGCCACACCACCCTGAATAAGCCCAATCTCGTCTGATCTTGGAAGCTAAGCAGAGCCAGGCCTGGTTAGTACTTGGATGGGAGACCACCTGGGAATATCATGTGCTGTAGATGATTTTTTCTTTCGTTTTTTTTTCTCTCTTGTTCCTGCTTCCTTCAATGCTGGTGTTGAGATGTATAAGAGATGTTGGTCAGTAGGCAAGCAATACCTACAGCCACACCACCCTGAACAAGCTTTATCTCGTCAGATCTTGGAAGCTAAGCAGGGTTGGGCCTGGTAAGTACTTGGATGGGAGAACACCTGGCAGTTCCAGGTGCTGTAGGTTTTTTTTTTCGTTTTTTTTTCTCTCTTGTTCCTGCTTCCTTCAATGCTGGTGTTGAGATGTATAAGAGATGTACGTCAGCAGGTAAGCAATACTTACAGTCAACCACCCTGAACATGCCCAATCTCATCTGATCTTGGAAGCTAAGCAGGGCCGGGCCTGGTTAGTACTTGAATGGGAGACCACCTGGGAATACCAAGTGCTGTAGGTTTTTTTTTTTCTTTTTTTTTTCTCTCTTGTTCCTGCTTCCTTCAATGTTGGTGTTGAGATGTATAAGAGATGTAGGGCAGTAGGAAAGCAATACCTACAGCCACACAGCCCTGAACAAGCTTGACTTTGGAAGCTAAGCAGGCCCGTGCCTGGTTTGTACTTGGATGGGAGACCACCTGGAAATACCAGGTGCTGTAGATTTTTTTTTTTTCGTTTTTTTTCTCTCTTGTTCCTGCTTCCTTCAATGCTGGTGTTGAGATGTATAAGAGATGTAGGTCAGTAGGCAAGCAATACCTACAGTCAACCACCCTGAACAAGCCCAATCTTATCTGATCTTGGAAGATAAGCAGGGCCGGGCCTGGTTAGTACTTTGATGGGAGAACACCTGGGAATACCAGGTGCGTAAGGCTTTTTTCTTTCGTTTTTTTTTCTCTCTTGTTCCTGCTTCCTTCAATGCTGGTGTTGAGATGTATAAGAGATGTAGGTCAGTAGGCAAGCAATACCTACAGTCAACCACCCTGAACAAGCCCAATCTCATCTGATCTTGGAAGCGAAGCAGGGCTGGGCTTGATTAGTACTTGGATGGGAGACAACCTGGGAATACCAGGTGCTGTAGGTTTTTTTCTTTCGTTTTTTTTTCTCTCTTGTTCCTGCTTCCTTCAATGCTGGTGTTGAGATGTATAAGAGATGTAAGTCAGTAGGCAAACAATACCTACAGCCACACCACCCTGAACAAGCCCAATCTCGTCTGATCTTGGAAGCCCTGCAGGGCCGGGCCTAGTTAGTACTTGGATGGGAGACCACCTGGGAATACCAGGTGCTGTAGTTTTTTTTTTTCGTTTTTTTTCTCTCTTGTTCCTGCTTCCTTCACTGCTGGTGTTTAGATGTATAAGAGATGTAGGTCAGCAGACAAGCAATACCTACAGTCAACCACCCTGAACATGCACAATCTCGTCTGATCTTGGAAGCTAAGCAGGGCCGGGCCTAGTTAGTCTTTGAATGGGAGACCACCTGGGAATACCAGGTGCTGTATGTTTTTTTTTTCATTTTTTTTCTCTCTTTTTCCTGCTTCCTTCAATGTTGGTGTTGAGATGTATAAGAGATGTAGGGCAGTAGGTGAGCATTACCTACAGCCACACCGCCCTGAACAAGCCTGATTTTGGAAGCTAAGCAGGCCCGAGCCTGGTTCCTATTTGGATGGGAAACCACCTGGGAATACCAGGTGCTGTAGTTTTTTTTTTTCGTTTTTTTTCTCTCTTGTTCCTGCTTCCTTCACTGCTGGTGTTTAGATGTATAAGAGATGTAGGTCAGTAGGCAAGCAATACCTACAGTCAACCACCCTGAACAAGCCCAATCTCATCTGATCTTGGAAGCGAAGCAGGGCTGGGCTTGATTAGTACTTGGATGGGAGACAACCTGGGAATACCAGGTGCTGTATGTTTTTTTTTTCATTTTTTTTTCTCTCTTGTTCCTGCTTCCTTCAATGTTGGTGTTGAGATGTATAAGAGATGTAGGACAGTAGGTGAGCATTACCTACAGCCACACCGCCCTGAACAAGCCTGATTTTGGAAGCTAAGCAGGCCCGGGCCTGGTTCCTATTTGGATGGGAAACCACCTGGGAATACCAGGTGCTGTAG
>JAVHZZ010000049.1:812500-815000 GCA_036250195.1 Mixophyes australis
GCTGTAGGTTTTTTTTTTCGTTTTTTTTTCTCTCTTGTTCCTGCTTCCTTCAATGCTGGTGTTGAGATGTATAAGAGATGTACGTCAGCAGGTAAGCAATACTTACAGTCAACCACCCTGAACATGCCCAATCTCATCTGATCTTGGAAGCTAAGCAGGGCCGGGCCTGGTTAGTACTTGAATGGAAGACCACCTGGGAATACCAGGTGCTGTAGGTTATTTTTTTCATTTTTTTTTCTCTCTTATTCCTGCTACCTTCAATGTTGGTGTTGAGATGTATAAAAGATGTAGGTCAGTAGGCAAGCAATACTTACAGCCACACCACCCTGAACAAGCCCAATCTTATCTGATCTTAGAAGCTAAGCAGGGCTGGGCCTGGTTAGTGCATGGATGGGAGAACACCTGGGAATACCAGGTGCTGTAAGTTTTTTTCTTTCGTTTTTTTTTCTCTCTTGTTCCTGCTTCCTTCATTGCTGGTGTTGAGATGTATAAGAGATGTAGGTCAGTAGGAAAGCAATACCTACAGTCAACCACCCTGAACATGCCCAATCTCGTCTGATCTTGGAAGCAAAGCAGGGCCGGGCCTGGTTAGTACTTGAATGGGAGACCACCTGGGAATACCAGGTTCTGTAGGTTTTTTTTTTCGTTTTTTTTTTCTCTCTTGTTCCTGCTTCCTTCAATGCTGGTGTTAAGATGTATAAGAGATGTAGGTCAGTGGGCAAGCAATACCTACAGCCACACGACCCTGAACAAGCCCAATCTCGTCTGATCTGGGAAGCTAAGCAGGGCCGGGCCTGGTCAGTACTTCAATTGGAGACCACCTAGGAATACCAGGTGCTGTAGGTTTGTTTTTATTTTCATTTTTTTTTCTCTCTTGTTCCTGCTTTCTTCAATGCCAATGTTGAGATGTATAAGCGATGTAGGTCAAGAGGCCAGCAATACCTACAGCCACACCACCCTGAACAAGCCCAATCTTGTCTGATCTTGGAAGCTAAGCAGGCCCGGGCCTGGTTAGTACTTGAATGGGAGACCACCTGGGAATACCAGGTGCTGTAGGTTTTTTTTTTTTTCGTTTTTTTTTCTCTTTTGTTCCTGCTTCCTTTAATGCTGGTGTTGAGATGTATAAGAGATGTAGGTCAGTAGGCAAGCAATACCTACAGTAAACCGTCCTGAACATGTTCAATCTCATCTGATCTTGAAAGCTAAGCAGGGCCGGGCCTGGTCAGTACTTCAATTGGAGACCACCTAGGAATACCAGGTGCTGTAGGTTTGTTTTTATTTTCATTTTTTTTTCTCTCTTGTTCCTGCTTTCTTCAATGCCAATGTTGAGATGTATAAGTGATGTAGGTCAGGAGGCCAGCAATACCTACAGCCACACCACCCTGAACAAGCCCAATCTTGTCTGATCTTGGAAGCTAAACAGGACAAGGCCTGGTTAGTACTTGGATGGGAGACCACCTGGCAATACCAGATGCTGTAGGATTTTTTTTCTCTCTTGTTCCTGCTTCCTTCATTGCTGGTGTTGAGATGTATAAGAGATGTAGCTCAGTAGACAAACAATACCTACAGTCAACCAACCTGAACATGCCCAATCTCGTCTGATCTTGGAAGCAAAGCAGGGCCGGGCCTGGTTAGTACTTGAATGGGAGACCACCTGGGAATACCAGGTTCTGTAGGTTTTTTTTTTTGGTTTTTTTTTCTCTCTTGTTCCTGCTTCCTTCAATGTTGGTGTTGAGATGTAAAAGAGATGTAGGGCAGTAGGTGAGCATTACCTACAGCCACACCGCCCTGAACAAGCCTGATTTTGGAAGCTAAGCAGGCCCGGGCCTGGTTTCTATTTGGATGGGAAACCACCTGGGAATACCAGGTGCTGTAGGTTTTTTTTTTCCGGTATTTTTTCTCTCTTGTTCCTGCTTCCTTCAATGCCGGTGTTGAGATGTATAAGAGATGTAGGTCAGTAGGAAAGCAGTACCTACAGCCACACCACCCTGAATAAGCCCAATCTCGTCTGATCTTGGAAGCTAAGCAGAGCCAGGCCTGGTTAGTACTTGGATGGGAGACCACCTGGGAATATCAGGTGCTGTAGATGATTTTTTCTTTCGTTTTTTTTTCTCTCTTGTTCCTGCTTCCTTCATTGCTGGTGTTGAGATGTATAAGAGATGTAGCTCAGTAGACAAACAATACCTACAGTCAACCAACCTGAACATGCCCAATCTCGTCTGATCTTGGAAGCAAAGCAGGGCCGGGCCTGGTTAGTACTTGAATGGGAGACCACCTGGGAATACCAGGTTCTGTAGGTTTTTTTTTTTGGTTTTTTTTTCTCTCTTGTTCCTGCTTCCTTCAATGTTGGTGTTGAGATGTAAAAGAGATGTAGGGCAGTAGGTGAGCATTACCTACAGCCACACCGCCCTGAACAAGCCTGATTTTGGAAGCTAAGCAGGCCCGGGCCTGGTTTCTATTTGGATGGGAAACCACCTGGGAATACCAGGTGCTGTAGGTT